>PVKV010022600.1:0-34888 GCA_004027835.1 Alouatta palliata | reverse complement strand
CGGGTGTTGAACAATGAGAACACATGGACACAGGGAGGGGAGCATCTCACACTGGGGTCTGTTGGGGGGAAAAAGGGGAGGGACAGCAGGGTGTGGGGAGTTGGGGAGGGATAGCATGGGGAGAAATACCAGATATAGGTGATGGGGAGGAAGGCAGCAAATCACACTGCCATGTGTGTTCCTATGTAACAATCTTGCACGTTCTTCACATGTACCCCCAAACCTAAAATGCAATAAAAAGTATATATAAAAAAAAAATAAATAAAAAAAAAATAAAAGTATGTGTAAGGGTAAATAATAATATCCACATATATCTTTTGTTCACAGTATAATAATACATTTAACATCATTTCTTACTCCAAGGAAACATATGGTTCCTGTGTAATATTCATGACAATGCAATTTTTTGATAAATATTATCAAGAGGTCTTATCTGGAAAATATTCAGATTGATTTAGAATCCAAAGTTTATGAATAGATTTGGAAAAGATTACAAAGCTAATTTCATTGTACTCTTGGGAATCATAAAACCATATCTTGTTTTTAAAAATCACTAGTATAATTCATGCTAAAATAGAAGAACAATTCTACTAAAAGACAATGTTCCTTTAGTTATAGGAACTTAAGTAAAAAAAAAAAAAATCTACCAACTAAATGCACATATTTTCTAAATAAAGCCTTATAGCCTTAAGCACTTGTATAAGACATGGTGATGCATATGCCTGATTAATGCTAGCAATATAAACTGCCACAGTTTGAAAGTCATTGCCTAAGGACTCTTGTCTGTGTGTTTCTTGCTGAAATAGCTAACTTTTAAATTCCCAGAGGTTATTAGTATAAGTCCCTGATGACTTTTTTATTCTTTTAGATATGACCAATATTTTTTAAAATACTTATAAAATCACCTGACCTACAAAGTTACTGAGCTAATATGCTAATTTTCATAGTTTAGAAAAAATATACAGACTTGCAAATAGATCTCAATATTTCTTATTGCACAAAATTCCATTTAGCCTGCCAAATTTCTCTTGGTTCAGCCCATATTTCTCAAGGTCTCAAATGCTATCTTACTTATCACCCTTTGTTCTCTTCTTTATATCAACAGACTAGTGTCAATTATCTAGTTTTTTCAAGATTCCATTTTTCTTTTAATATTACAGGGAGTTGAATTTAAACAACATAACAGATTGGTCTGAAATATGTAAGATGGTATTTTATCTTGAATCCATCAAGTTTATACTAATTTATCAATGTATTTATTTATTCATTGATCCAATATAAATTTTCAGAGGACTTTAGAACACTGACATCAGGATCAGACTGGTCTATTCAAATGTCAGCTTTGCCATTCACTAACTTTATGATTTCAGTTTACTTAAACCCTCTAAACTTCAATCTCCTCCTAACAGTGCCCCATTTCACCTGATAAAATGTTCACATTTTAATTTTTTGAAATCAAGATGCATCTAACACTGATGTCAACTGAATGTTGAAACACATCTGTCAGAGTAGGTGACACCTGACATTTTGTTTTGCTGTATTGGCTATTGCTCATATGTGTGCAAACAACCAAACATAGAAAGTACCTGTTCATCCAATTGCTATTTCATTTTACTTATTTACATTGATATCAGTGCATATACACAAAACAAGTTTTAAATTTAAATTCCTAAATATTATTTTAAACATCCTGAAAATGATAACACAATAATTTAGCACTGAAATGAGATGTCCTTGTGTGTTTTGAGTAATAGATATTACATGCCAAGTCATATAATTAGAAAAAAAATGGGCAGAACACTAAAAATATAATTTTCAAATTTAAGAGGTTGTTATGGTTGATTTAAGCAGTACAATAAACTATCTTTGAGTTGCTTCATATCTATCTGTTGAATTTCCTGCTAATTTCAGAAGCACTGTTTAAATTTTAGGAAAGTATAATTTTAATTAAGGAATCCCTTGTATTAATCTCACAATATAGAAAATGTAGTAGAAATCCCCTGTATTTTAGATGTCATTTTGAGTTTTGGTGATAATTCGAATGCCAAATCAGTCAAAGTTACAAGGCTGAATTATGAATATAAGTGCATACTGATGATTTCTAAGAGGTGAACATATTCAGAAGACTCTTTATATTGACCATAGAGAAGCATTGAGTGTTTAAAAAAAAGCAAACCAAAGTATAATACTCTAATGTGTTTATAAGGATTATGTGCTGTGATATGTTATATAATTGTTTCACTCTCATCTCTAATAGATGTTACATATGATAAATCACTATACAATTAGTGGGTCTTAACATCATTGAAATATGGCATTACCTATCTTAAGAACTGTTATGAAGAATTATAGCTTATAATGCTTGAGTCATAGCAAGCACCCAATAATTGTTAGCTAGATATGAGTTATTCCATGGAAAAATGGAAATTGTCTTTTCCTCTCAATAACAGAGTCTAATGGTAAAGACAGACACATGGCTAAGATCAGTTTCTTTAGGCTACCTTAGATTTGTATGCGTCAGATTTCTCAGAGAATGCTCTTGTTAGAGCTATGAAGCAGCACTGTGCAGAAGGTGACACTGAACTACAGTATAGTACAGTTGCAACAGCAAACCTCAGTTAATCCCCCAGGGAGTTCTGAAGCTTCGATGCCCCTTCAGAGTTATACTCAATTGGAGCCAATGGGCCAGGCCTTTGTACTTCTGCATCAAACAGATATTAGATGTAGGATTCCCTTGGGAAGAGGGCAAGGCACTTTCTTTCCGCTGAGAGCAATTCTCAGAGAGGGACACAGTTGCAAGTTGTCAACAAGCAAATATTCCTGCAATTGTGGGAATAAATGTCTCCGTCTTAAAGGGATACTAGGGTAGTACACCGCAGCATCCATTGCACACATTTAAAAATAATATCAGCATAATGATACCCACTAACACAAAGGTGTGAGCAAAGTGCTTACTGTGAAAACGCAGAAGAAACAGGAGGTATTAAAGTACACAGTTTTGGCTTTTCAAGGTGAGTAAAATCCAAGTGATCTACTACTGTACAGTACACAAATGCCTACGGTTAACAATACTACCATGTATACTTAAAATTTTGCTAAAAGAACAGATATTATGGTAAGTGTTTTTATAACACAAACAATAAAAAAGGAAAGAAAAACTTCTGGAGATTATGTGTTTATGGCAAAGCTTGGGATGATATTTTAATAGGTGCATACTTATCTCCAAACACATAAAATTGTATAAATTTTGTATGTCAATTACACTTTAATCAAGAGAATGGCTGAATCTATTGAATAGAAAAGGAAAACTTAGTGAAGTGGGAGCTGATCTGAGGTCAATTTTAAGTCCAGGGATAGGGAATGGATTCCAGTCAGCAAGATTACTGCAAAAGTTCAAAGATGCAAATGTCTAAGAATTTAATGGATATTTAAACATTGTTCCTTCTTCCTAAAGAACATAATGCCAAAATATTCTCACTGCTGAATCTTACACATACTTAGACAATTATGATACTTTCCAAATTTCCTATTGCTGTGAAAACACTGATGGCCAACCTATAATTTCATTATTAGAAACAGACACAGAGCCAAATCAAGAGCAAACTACCACTCACATTTGATACAAAGAGAATAAAATACCTAGGAATACAACTAACAAAGGATGTAAAGGACCTCTTCAAGGAGAACTACAAACCACTGCTCAACGAAATAAGAGAGGACACAAACAGATGGAAAAACATTCTGTGCTCATGGTTAGGAAGAATTAAGATCATGAAAATGGCCATACTCCCCAAAGTAATCTACAGATTCAATGCTATACCCATCAAGCTACCAACGACCTTCTTCACAGAACTGGAAAAAAACCACCTTAAACTTCATATAGAATCACAAGAGAGCCCGTATAGCCAAGACAATCCTAAGCAAAAAGAAGAAAACTGGAGGCGTCATACGACCGGACTTCAAACTATACTACAAGTCTACAGTAATCAAAAGAGCATGACACTGGTACAAAAACAGACATAGATAAATGGAACAGAACAGAGGCCCCAGAAGAAACACCACACATCTACAACCATCTGATCTTTGACAAACCTGACAAAAACAAGCAATGGGGAAAGGACTCCATGTTTAATAAATGGCATTGGGAAAACTGGCTAGCCACGTGCAGAAAGCAGAAACTGGACTTCTACCTATCACCTTACACTAAAATTAACTCCAGATGGATTTAATATTTAAACATAAAACCTAACACCATAAAAACACTAGAAGAAAATGTCGGCAAAAGCATCCAGGACATAGGCATAGACAAGGACTTTACGACTAAAACACCAAAAGCAATGGCAATAAAAGCCAGGATAGACAAATGGGATCTAATTAAAATTCAGAACTTTTGTACAGCAAAAGAAACCATCATTAGAGCGAATCGGTAAACAAGAGAATGGGAAAAAATTTTTGCAATCTACCCATCTGACAAAGGGATAATAACCAGAATCTACAAAGAACTGAAACAGTTATACAAGAAAAAAACAAACAACCCCATTCAAAAGTAAGCAAAAGACATGAACAGACACTTTACAAAAGAAGACATATATGAGGCCAACAAACATATGAAAAAATGCTCATCATCACTGGTCATTAGAGAAATGCAAATCAAAACCACATTGAGATATCATCTCATGCCAGTTGGAACGGCGATCATTAAAAAATCTGGAGACAACAGATGCTGGAGAGGATGTGGAGAAATAGGAACACTCTTACACAGTTGGTAGGAGTGTAAATTAGTTCAACTACTGCGGAAGACAGTGTGGCGATTTCTCAAGGATCTAGAAATAGAAATTCCATTTGACCCAGCAACCCCATTACTGGGCATATACCCAAAGAACTATAAATCATTCTACTATAAAGACATATACACAGGTATGTTCATTGCAGCCCTGTGTACAATAGCAAAGACCTGGAAACAACCCAAATGCCCATCAATGATAGACTGGACAAAGAAAATGTGTTAATATACACCATGGAATACTATGTGGCCTTAAAAAATGATTAGTTTGTGTCCTTTGTAGGGACTTGGATGAATCTGGAAACCATCATTCTCAGCAAACTGACACAAGAACGGAAAGCCGAACACTGCATGTTCTCACTCATAGGTAGGTGTTGAACAATGAGAACATGTGGACTCAGGGAGAGGAGCATCACACACTGTGGCAGTTGGGGGAGTAGCGGAGAGACAGTGAGGGGGTGGGGAGGAAGGGGAGGGTGAGGAGGGATAACATGGGGAGAAATGCCAGATATAATATGTACCTAAAGTTAAATAAATTTTTTAAAATAAATAAATAAAATAAATTAAAAAGCCTAGAATCATATCTAGGAAAAAAAAAAGAAATACATTTTAAGATCAGAAATTCAAAAGTATATTTAATCTCTTTTCAAAATGTATAGGAATTCCCTTTTTATCTTCAAATTATTCATTAACAACTTAATACAAATAAATATATGTTCATTTTCTCTTTTGATGGTTGATTCACCTGTTTGCCTCATGTTTTCCTCTTTTACGATATCCTTCACTGTTTTTAACAATTTATTATCATTTTTAAGTTCACAAATTCTGAAGCTGTACTATTGGGGTTCAAATCCTTGCTTAGCCATTGATATAGTTTGGATATTTGTCTCCACCAAATCTCATGCGGAAACATAATCCCCAGTATTGGAGCTGGACCCTGATGGGTGATGTTTGGGTCTTAGGGGCAGATCCATCATGAATGGTTCAGTGCCCTCCCTGGTACTGAGTTCTCGCTCTATTAGTTATGGCCAGATCTGATTGTCAAAAAGAACTGGTACATTCTCCCCTTCTCTTGTCATGTGATATGCTGACTCCCCTTTGCCTTCCACAAAAATAGTAAAAAAAAAAAAAAAAAAAAAAAAGAAAGAAAGAAAGTAAAAGCTTCCTGAAGTCTCAACAGAGGAAGATTCTAGTGCCATGCTTCTACAGCCTTCAGAACCGTGAGCTGAATAAACATCTTTTTTTATTTTTAAATAAATTACCCAGTCTCAGGTATTTCTTTACAGCAATGCAAAATGGTCTAATACAGCCATTTATTAGTTGTGTGACTTTGGACAATTTGCTTAGTGTCTCTGTGCTAGAGATTTTATGTGTTTAAAATGAGAATAAAAATATTCACTTTATAGATTTCTGTTAGACTTAAGGGAGTCAATATGCATAATGTATTTGGAATACATTATGATACTTTCCAAATTTAAGTATAATAAATTAGCTAATTATTATTAGCTTCCCTTTTTTTCTGCTGTATTTTTGGTGCTGCTTCTGTCTTTTAAATCAGATAAAAGCCCAATTCATTCACAGGTCCCATGTTATAAGTCTTATATAACTACCATAAGGTCTCTACATGAATAATACCCTTCCACAGGTAACTAGTCTTATGCTATGTTATTTCCATATATACATAGCTTCATGGTTTCCTCACCTATTAAACACTATATTAAAGAATTCTGTATCACTAAGAAAGTAACTTGAGTTATTTATGCTGAGCAATGTGTGGTCCGTTTGCCTCTACTGCTTCTGACTAAAGCTGAGTGCTGCAGGTTTCAGTTAGCGTCAGCTGAGAGAGCAATTCACATGGGACGTGAAAGGCAGCAGGAGAGTATTTACAGCAGTTTTCACACTAGGGAGAGTTTAGTTTTCCTGCTAAGAATGTGCATTTCAGAGGTACATATTGAATGCTTCAGGTGTTCATTGAAGACTTCTCATTATGGCTGGTTGTAACTCAGACATTCTAATCTCTGTGTATTACCCAGTCTTTGGGTAATGCTCAGTTTCCAGCTCTGGTAATTCTTTGCTATGACTTGAGACATTCCACACTGCTTATTTATGTCTTTTTACTCAGTGACAGATTCAATCCTATACAGAATTCTCTAAGTGTTTCTCTGGGTAGCATCTTCCTCTCTGGTATTTGTACACAGTTCCAGCTGCTTCTGCCTTTCTGGAGTCTAATCTCTCTCAACTCTGCTCAAGTTTCCATCCTCTCACTTGAGTCTGAAAAAGGAGGGCCTTTAGATAATAGGGTTCACTTAGTTTACTTCCCTTTTTATAAGGAATTACAGTCCTCTGATACCTGTTATTCAATATTTGAAAACAATTAATTTATACATGTTATCCAGATTTGTAGTAGTTTATGGACTTAAGTCCTGTAAGTCCCCTGAAATTATTCCATTATGACCAAAATTAAAGGGCTTTGATCATTTCTTCAATCAACTCTGTGCCCAAGGTGTTAAATCTCTGGCCTCATTACATTCCACACATCCACTATTTTTGACACGGTTGCTGTATCTCAACTTTGTGAAGTATTTCACTTGGCTGCTTGGATATTATTTTCTCAGTTTTCCTGCTGGTTTACTGGCCACACATTCTAAACCTCTTTAGCTGAATATTCCTACTCTTTTGAACCTTCAAACATTAGAGTGTCCAGGGCTTAGTTCTTGCATCACTTTTTGGGAGACCTCATCCAGTCTCATGATCTTAAATCTTTGGTGATCATGACAGTGCCCAGATATTTGGTTAAACATTAAACATTATTCTAAATGTATCTGTGAGGATGTTTCTGGATGAGATGAATATTTGAATTGGTAGACTATATAAAAGTAAATCGCCCTTTCTAAATATAGGCAACCCTCATCCAATAGATTGAACACCTGAAGAGAACAAAAATTGAATATGTGGAAACTCCTGCCTAACTGTTTGATGTGGAATATTGGTCTTTTCTAGCCTTCAAACTTGGACAGAAACAGTAGTTCTTCTTGTATCATGAGATTACTGGTTTTGGGATTGGATTTTAGACCACTGGCTATTCCGGTTCTCAGACCTTTGGACTCAGAATGGAATTACATATCATTGGCTCTCCTGAGTCTCCAGCTTGCCACTGCAGATCTGAGGGCTTTTTAGCCTCTATAATCATGTGAACTAATTCCTTTTAATATATGCATATTATAATATATAAACCTATAAATACAAATATGTGTGTTTGTATTTGTGTGTGTTTATACACACATCCTATTGGTTCTGTTTGTCTTGAGAACCCTTACTAACACAGTGATAACCCTTTCAAAGCTTACCTCAAGTCTGAACTGCTCACTAAACTCAAAACTTATATATCCAGCTGCTAACTTTCTACATTTAATATGTAATAGATATTCCCGTTAGCATAATTAAATCTCTTTTCCCAAATTCAACCTGCACCTCCTTCAATCTTCTTCAATAGACAACAACTTCATTTTCCATTTGTTAATGTAAAACTTTGAAATGATTTTTGACTTATTTATTAGAAGCCTCAGTTTAATTTACTAGTAAATCCTGTCTGCTCTATGTTTTTCTAGTGAAAGCACATTAAGCTTTAATATTAAAATATTTGCATTACACTTAACTTGTGCTCAAGTAATAACAAAACATTTGTTGTGTAATTATCTCATACATTCTCTCCTCAGGTGTGGCCTATCTCCTGTATACCTGGAGTGAACTTTGGCTACATAGCTGGCTTTATTTCACTACTCTAGATGCTCTACATTTGTAAAGGTATTTGTTTTTATTTCAGTACAATACGTAAGTATGTTGAATAAATCTGACTTGTACCAATCAATATGTCTTTTACAAATGTATGCACCTATGTAACCACAACCCAGAACATATGTGAGAACCCTTTATGATCCCCTTCCTATCAGTAACCCCGTTTATGATTCCCTTCCTTTCAGTAATCCCCTTCATGTTAACCATTATTTTGACCTCCATTACTATAGATCAATTCTGCCTTCATATAAAGATAATTATACTATATGCAGTATTTTGTTTCCAACTCAGTTTATTCAACATTTTGTCTGCATGATTAAGTCTCATTTTAGTAGCATGTTCTTCACGAATAAACCGAAAAATATTTTTAAAAATTTTTCCCAAGTTTTTGATTATTAATAAAGATAATAGTTTCTGTATGTGTATTTTCATTGTTATAAACACTTATTTTGTTAAATTTTATATTAAAGAATAAAACTGTGAAGTTATAAGGCATATGCATGTTTACTTTTAGTAGGAAGTTTCAAAATATTTTCTATGTTGTTTCATAAATTTATCCTCAAACTAACAGCAGAATATAGTTCTAGTTGCTTTATACCCTTCTCAACACTTAGTATTGTCAGTCTTTTTCATTTTGATCTCTTAGGTCTGTATTTACTGTTTAACATCTTGTGATTTAAATTAGTGATTTGATAATGATGTCAAACAAATTTTCATATATGAATTGTCATCACAATATCATTTTTGTGTCTGAAATATCTTTTCAAGCCTCACTTATTTTTTAAATGATGTTTTCTGAATTTTTTGTTATTATTGTTGGAGTTTCTTATATATTCTGGAATGGGTATATATATACATATATATGTACACACACACATCTATACACACACACACATATACACACACGTATCAAATACCTCTATTAGTCTTTAATATGCTTGCACTTTCCTAATGGTATTTGTTGATAAACAGAAATTACTAAATTCATTTTTCTGAGTTTTAAGTTCATGGGTAGATTTTCATGTTTGCCACATAGGTAAACTTATATCATAGGGGTTTGTTGTGTGTATTATTTTATCACTCAGGTGTTAAGCCTAATACCCATTGGTTATTTTTCCTGATCCTCTCCCTTCTCTCACCCTTCACCCTCCAAAAGGCTCCAGTGTGTGCTGTTCCCCTCTATGCGTCCATGTGTTCTCATCATTTAGCTCCCACTTATAAGTGAGAACATGCAGTATTTAGTTTTCTGTTCTGGATTAATTTGCTATAAATAATGGCTTTCAGCTCTATCAATGTCCCTGCAAAAGACATGATCTGATTCTTTTTTATGGCTGCATAGTTTCCATGATGTATGTATACTACATTTTCTTTATACAGTCTGTCATTGATGGGCATGTGTGTTGATTTCATGTCTTTGCTATTGTGAATAGAGCTGCAATGAACATACACATGCACGTGTCTTTATAAGAGAATAATTTATACTCCTTTGGTATATACCCAGTAATGAGATTGCTGGATTGAATGGTATTTGTGTCTTCAGGTCTTTGAGGAATTGCCACACTGTCTTCCACAATGGCTAAACTAATTTGCACTACACCAACAGTGGAAAGTGTTCCCTTTTCTCTACAATGTTGCCAGCCTGTTTTGTTTTTGTTTTTAATTTTTACAGTAGCCATTCTAACTGGTATGAGATGGTTTTGATTTGCATTTTTCTAATGATCGGTGATGTTGAACTGTTTTTCATATGATTGTTGGCTGCATGTAAGTATTCTTTTGAAAAATGTCTGTTCCTGTTCTCTGCCCACTTTTTAATGGGGTTCTTTCTTGTAAATTTGTTTAAGTTCCTTATAGATGCTGGATATTAGACCTTCGTCAGATGCATAGTTTGCAAAAGTTTTCTCCCATTCTGTAGGTTGTCTGTTTACTCTGTTGATAGTTTCTTTTGCTATGCACAAGCTCTTTAGTTTATGAAATCTACACATATCAATACTAACCTTAAATGTAAATGGACTAAATGCCTCAATTAAAAGACACAGAGTGGCAATCTGGATAAAAAACCAAGACCCATTAGTATATTGTCTTCAAGAGACCTATCTCACATGCATTAACAAACATAGGTCTATAATAAAGGGATACAGGAAAAATCTACCATGCAAATGGAAATGAGAAAAGCAGGGGTTGCAAACCTGCTTTCTGACAAAACCAACTTTAAGCCAGCAAAGATTATAAAAGACCAAGTTGAGCATTACATAATGGTAAAGGGGTCCATTCATAAAGAAAATCTAACTATCCTAAATATATATGCACCCAACACAGAAGCACCCAGATTTATAAAGCAAGTTCTCAGAAACCTTCAAAGAGACATAGACTCCCACACAATAATAGTGAGAGACTTTAACACCCCACTGACACTACTAGATGGATCAACTAAAACAACTGAAATAACCAGAGAATTAAAGCAAACAAATTCAAAGCTAGCAGAAGACAAGAAATAACCAAAATCAGAGCTGAACTGAAGGAGTCAGAGACATGAAATACCATTTAAAATACCAAAGAATCCAGGAGCCATTTTTTGGCGGGGAGTGGGGAGAGAGGGGAGGGTGGGGAGTTATAACACGAGGAGAAATGCCAGATATAGTATGCACCTAAAGTTAAATAAATAAATTTAAAAAAATAGATAGACTGCTAGCTAGACTAAGAATAAGAGAGAATTCAAATAAACAGTGAGAAATGACAAAATTGGTATTATCACTGACCCCACAGAAATACAAACAACCATTAGAGTATATCATGAACACCTCTATATACAGAAGCTAGAAAATCTAAAAGAATAAATGCATTTCTGGACATCTACACCTTCCAAAGACTGAACCAGGAAGAAATTGAATCCCTGAACAAACCAATAACAAGTTTTGAAACTGAGGCAGTAATAAACAGTCTAAGAACCAAAAAAAAAAAAAAAAAAAAAAAAAAAAAAAAAAAAAAAAAAAAAAATGAGGAGGAGGGACTCCTCCCTAATTCATTCTATGAGACCAGCATCATCCTGATAGATACCAAAACCTGGCAGAGATGCAACAAAAAAAGAAAACTTCAGGCTGATATCCTTGATGAACATTGACAAAAATCCTCAACAAAATTCTGGCAAACTGAATCTAGCAGCACATCAAAAAGCTTATTTGCCATGACTAAGTCAGCTTCATGCCTTAGATGCAAGGTTGGTTCAACATATACAAAGCAATAAATACGTTTCATCACATAAACAGAACTAAAGACAAAAATCACATGATTACATCAATAGATGCAGAAAACTCTTTTGATAAATTTCAACATCCACTCATGTTAAAAAATACCGGTAAACTAGTTATTGAAGGAACATACCTCAAAATAATAAGAGGTATATATGACAAACCCACAGCCATCATAGGAATAGGCAAAAGCTAGAAGACTTCCCCTTGAAAACTGGCACAAGACAAGGAGGCCCTCTCTCACCACTCCTATTCAACATAGTATAGGAAGTTCTGGCAAGGACAATCAGGCAAGAGAAAGAAATAGAGAGCATCAAAATAGGTAAAGAGGAAGTCAAACTATTCTTGTTTGCAGATGACACGATCCTGTACCTAGAAAACCCGTTGTCTTAACCCCAAAGCTTCTGGGGTTCCTTAAGAAATTCTTAAGTTCTTAAGAGCTTTAGCAAAGTCTATGGATACAAAATCAATGTGTAAAAATTACTACCATTCCTATACACCAACAACAGTCAAGCAGAGAGCTGAACCATAAATGAGTTCCCATCCACAATTGTCACAGAAAGAATAAAATATCTAGGAATACAGCTAACTAGGGAGGTGAAAGATCTCTACAAGGAGAACTACAAACTATTGCTGAAAGAAATCAGAGATGGCACAAATTAAAAAAAAAAAAAATCCATGCTCATGAATAGAAAGAATATCATTAAAATGCCAAAATGCACATAGCAATTTACAGATTCAATGCTAATTCTATCAAGCTACCATTGACATTCTTCACAAAACTAGAGAAAACCATTTTAAAATTCATATGGAACCAAAAAAAGATTCTGAATAGCCAAGGCAATCTTAAAAAAAACAAAGCTGAAGGCATCACATTACCTGACTTCAAACTATACTACAGTGCTATGGTAACCAAAACAGCAAGGTATTGGTACAAAAACAGACACATAGACCAGAAGAACAGAATAGAGAATCCTGAAGTAAGACTGCACATCTACAACTATCTGATCTTTGACATCTGACAAAAACTAGCAGTGGGGAAAGGATTTCTTATTCAATAAATGTTGGTGGAATAACTGGCTAGCCATATGCAGAAGACTGAAACTGGACTTCTTCCTTCTACCATACACAAAAATTAACTCAAGATGGAGTAAAGACTTAAATGTAAAACCCAAAACTATAAAATCTCTGGAAGACAACCTAGGCAATACCATTGAAGACATAGGCACTGGCAATAATTTCATGATGAAGACATCAAAAACAATTGCGAGAAAAGTAAAAATTGACAAATAGGATCTGATTAAACTAAAAAAATTCTCAAATTCAATATCAATTTTTTTCCTATATGGTTTATTTAGACTTTTCCTGTCTCAAAGACTCCTGGAAGTTTGATTTTTTGGCTTTTAATTTTAGATCTATGATTCATCTGAAATTTATTTTATACATGCATGGAATTAAGGTTTGTTTCTTCTCTTACAGACATCTAATTGACTCGATGCCATTTAGTAAAAGTTCTCCTTTCCCCATTCAACTACAGTGGACTCTGTAATACACAAGATGAGTTATAATTTTTGGGTCTGTTTCACGACTGTCTCTCACACTGCATTTTATAACTCCTATCTTTACATCAATACTATGCTGAAATTAATTACTCTCATTATTGTTTTAAATACGTCTTGATATCTGGTAGTGTTGGTTTTCCAACTTTATGTTCTTCTTGATTATTACCTTACCTATTCTACATCATCTTAGTTTACTTACATGAGGCAATTTCAATTTAAACATTTCCTCTTATAAAGCTATACATATCTTACTGGTTCTTTTCCTCTGGAGAACACTAATAAACCCATATATGATAAATATTTTAAAGAAAATAGGAAAAACACGTAACATTCTCAACTTGATAATTGATATTACAGAAACCTACCGCAAGTGTTAATCTTAATGGTAGAAGATTGAATAATGTTTCTTTTTTTTAATTTCCAGGACAAGGTAATAATGTCTTCTGTCACCAAAGTTATTTAACACTGTATGCAATGCAATATGACAAAAGAACAAAAGACACACAGATGTGGAAAAAGAAAAAAAAAACTGTCCTTCTTTGCAAATGGCATCATGATCTACATAGACAATCCAAAGGAATCTAGTGGGAAAACACTATTGCATAGTGAGCTAGCAAAGACACAGGATACATGGCCAATATGCAAAAAATGATTTATTTTCGTGTAATAGAAATGACCTCATGCAAAATAAAATTCAAAATACAGTGACATTTACGGTCATTCGAAAGAAGTGAAATATGTATGTGTAAGTCTACTGCAACATATACAGCATTTGTTTGCGGAAAAGTTAAAAACACTAATAAAAGCCACCAAAGAAGATCTAAATAAATGGATAGACATACTACGTCCATGGGTCAGAAAACTCAAGATAGTGAAGATGATCATTTTTGTGAAATTAATCTGTAGGTGATAGGCAATGCCTATCAAAATCCAAGAAAGTTTGTTTTGGAAATAAGTATATTCTTTTTTTTATTTTTTTTATTTTTTAATATATTTTTTATTGCATTTTAGGTTTGGGGGTACATGTGAAGAACATGCAAGATTGTTGCATAGGTACACACATGGCAGTGTGATTTGCTGCCTTCCTCCCCATCACCTATATCTGGTATTTCTCCCCATGCTATCCCTCCCCAAGTCCCCACCCCCCGCTGTCCCTCCCCTTTTTCCCCCGACAGACCCCAGTGTGAGATGCTCCCCTCCCTGTGTCCATGTGTTCGCATTGTTCAACTCCCGCCTATGAGTGAGAATATGCAGTGTTTGATTTTCTGTTCTTGTGTCAGTTTGCTGAGAATGATGGTTTCCAGGTTCATCCATGTCCCTACAAAGGACGCAAACTCATCATTTTTGATGGCTGCATGATATTCCATGGTGTATATGTGCCACATTTTCCCTGTCCACTCTATCATCAATGGGCATTTGGGTTGGTTCCAGGTCTTTGCTATTGTAAACTGTGCTGCAATGAACTTTCATGTGCACCACCTCACGCCAGTTAGAATGGCAATCATTAAAAAATCTGGAGACAACAGATGCCGGAGAGGATGTGGAGAAATAGGAACGCTTTTACACTGTTGGTGGGAGTGTAAATTAGTTCAACCATTGTGGAAGACAGTTTGGCGATTCCTCAAGGACCTAGAAATAGAAATTCCATTTGACCCAGCAATCCCATTACTGGGTATATATCCAAAGGACTATAAATCATTCTACTATAAGGAAATAAGTATATTCTAAGATTTTATGGAAAAGCAAAGGGATTAGAATAGCTCAAACAGTAGTCACAGAAGAATAAAGTAGAAGGAACCATTTTACTAGATTTCAAAACTTATATAGTAATCAAAACTGCACCATAGTGGTGCAGGAACAGAGAGATAGATTGATGGTATAAGAGAAATAACTCACAGATAACACCACAGAAGTATATCCTGTTCAACAAATGATTCTAGAGCAATTGTATATTTATAGCTTTTTAAAATAAGTCAGTGTTGACATTAACATCATATTTTATACAAAAATTATATCCCGTGAATTACAGACCTCTACAAAACTTACAGAATATATAGAAGACAATATCTGGGACATAAGGCTTGGTAAATAAGTTTTACTTTATTTTATTATTTGAATATATTAGTTATTTAATAAATTCAATTTACTTTTTTTCCTTTCAACTTTTGTTTTAGGCTCGGGGGTACATGTGCAAGTTTGTACAAGTTTGTAAATGATTACAAATCATTTACAATGATATGTAAATTTCATATCACAGAGGTTGGATGTATAGACTATGTTATCACCCAGGTAATAAGCATAGTACCCTATGGGTAGTTATTTGATCCTCACAGAACTCCCACGCTTCACTCTTAAGTAGACCACAGTGTCTATTGCTTCCTTCCTTGTATCCGTATATACGCAATGTTAGCTCCCACTTGTAAGTTAGAACACACAGTATTTGATTTTCTGTTTCTCTGTTAATTTGCTTAGAATAATTACCTCCAGCTCCATCCATGTTGCTGCAAAGGCCATGACCTCATTCTTTTTATGGCTGTGTAATATTCCATGGTGTATATGTACCACATTTTCCAGTCAACCATTGGAAGGTATTTAGGTTGATTCCATGTTTTTGCTATTGTGAATGGTGTTGCAATGAACATATCCATGCATGTCTTTTTATGGTAGAATAATTTACATTTCTTTATATTCCTTCGGGTACATACCCAGTAATGAGATTGCCGGATTAAGTAATAGCTCTAAGATCTTTGAGAAATTCTTAAACTGCTTTCCACATTTGCTGAACTAATTTACATTCCCACCAGCAGTGTATAAGCATTCCCTTCTCTCTGTAATCTCACAAGCATTTGTCTTTTTTTAAATTTTATAATAGTATACATTCTGTTGGGCATGAGATAATATTCATTGTGGTTTTGATTTGCATTTCTCTAATGATTAGTGATGTAGAACATGTTTTCTTATGCTTCTTGGCTCATGTATGTCTTCCTTTGAGAATTGTTTGTTCATGCCCTTTGTCCATTTTTTAATGGGGTTGTTTCTTGCTTGTTGATTTAAGTTCCTTACAGATTCTGGAATTTAGACCTCTATTAGATGAATAGTTTGTGAATATTTTCTCCAATTATGTAGGTTATCTGTTGACTCTGTTGACAATTTCTTTTGCTGAGCAAAAGCTTTTTAGTTTAATTAGGTACGACTTGTAAATTATTATTTTTGTTTCAGTTGCTTTTGGTGACTTCATCATGAGACCTTTGCCAAGGCCTATGTCCAGAATAATATGTCCAAGGTTGTTTTGAGAGTTTTTATAGTTTTATGTCTTACATTCAAGTCTTTAATCCACCTGAGCTGATTTATATATATATGGTGAAAGGGGTCCAGTTTCAATCTTCTGCACATGGCTATCAACTACTTCAGCATCAACTATTGAATAGGGAGTCCATTCCCCAGTCCAGAAACCATTCTTTGCTGTTTTTGATCAACTCTGTTGAAAATCCAATGTTTATAGTGGTGTGTGGCTTTATTTCTGGATTCTCTAATCTGTTACGTTGGCCCATGTGTTTTTTTTTTTTTGTGCTAATATTATGCTGTTTTGGTTACTGTAGCCTTGTAGTATAGTTTGAAATCAGGTAATGTGATTCCTCCAGCTTTGTTTTTTTGTTTGTTTGTTTTTCTTGGGACTGCTTTGGCTACTAGGCTCTCCTTTGTTCACATAAATTTTAGAATTTTTTTTTTCTTAATTCTGTTAAAAAATGTTGTTGGTAGTTTGACAGAAATAGCATTGCATCTGTAAATTGCTTTAGGTAATATGATTATTTTAAGATCGATTCTTCCTATCTATGAGCATAGAATGTGTTTACCACTTGTTTGTGTCCTCTTTTAGTTGTTTCAGTAGTGTTTTATATTTTTCAAAGTAAAAATCTTTTACTTTCATGGTTAATGTATTTCTAAGGATTTTATTTTCCTGGGTCTTGTAAATTGGGTTGCATCTTGATTTGGCTTTCAGCTTTGAGGTTGTTGGCATACAGAAATGATACTGGTTTTTGTACATTGATTTTGTATCCTAAAACTTTGCTGAAGTTGTTTACTAGGTCTAGGAGCTTTGGTGTTGAGACTATGGGGTCTTTTAGATACAAAGTCATATCATATGTGAATATGTGTAGTTTGACTTCTTCCCTTTCTGTTTGGAAGCCTTTTATTTCTTTCTCTTGTCTTATTGCTCTGGTTAGGACTTTCAGTACCATGGTGAATAGCAGTGGTATGAGTGGGCATCCTTGTGTTGTTCTGATTCTTAAGGAGAATGCTTCCATCTTTTGCCATTCGTGCTAGCTATGGGTTTGTTATAGATGACTCATTATTTTGAGGTATGTTTCTTTCTTTTTTTTTAATATATATACTTTTTATTGCATTTTAGGTTTGGGGGTACATGTGAAGAACATGCAAGATTGTTACATAGGTACACACATAGCAGTGTGATTTGCTGCCTTCCTCCCCATCACCTATATCTGGTATTTCTCCCCATGCTATCCCTCCCCAACTCCCCACCCCCCGCTGTCCCTCCTCTTAACTGACGCAAGAACAGAAAATCAAATACTGCATATTCTCACTCATAGGCGGGTGTTGAACAATGAGAACACATGGACACAGGGAGGGGAGCATCTCACATTGAGGTATGTTTCTTTAATGCCTAGTTTGTTGGGGGATTTTTAACATGAAGGAATATTAAATTGTATCAAAGTGTTTTCTATGTTTATTGAGATGATCATGGAGTTCTTGCTGCTAGTTCTGTTTATGCGATGAATCACATTTACTGATATGCCTATGTTTAACCAGCTTTGCATCCCAGAAATAAATCCTACTTGACTGTAGTGGATTAGCTTTATGATGTACTGCTGGATTTAGTTTGCTAGCATTTTGTTGAAGATTTTGCATCAGTGTTCATCAGAAATACTGACCTGTCTCTACCAGGTTTTGGTATCAGGATGATGCTGACCTTACAGAATGAGATAGTGAAGAATACCTCCTTCTAAATTTTGAGGAATCATTTTGGTAGAATTGATACCAGCTCTTTTTAATACACCTGGTAGAATTCAGGTGTATTAAAATTTGAATTCACCTGTTTCAGGGCTTTCTTCTGTTTGGTAGGCTTTTCATTACTGATTCAATTTTGGACCTTGTTATTGGTCTGTTTATGGTTTCAATTTCTTCTTGGTTCAATCTTGGGAGGTTGTATATTTCCAGGAATTTATTAATTTCTTTTAGATTTCTACTTTTTGTGCATAAAAGTGTTTATAATATTTTCTGAAGGTATTCTTGTATTTCTTTGAGGTGAGTGGTAATGTCCTCTTTTCATTTTAGATAGTTTTCTGAGATAATACATTAGGAGAACTTTAAAAAGTTACTAAAACCTCTCTACACTATCGTTGCAAACTCCAGTGAATGTATAATTATATTTTTAAAGTTTAAAAAAATTAAGCATTATCACTGATATGTTCATAACACTTTTATATTTTAATGTAGTGGTTTATATCCCACTATTTATGACTTAAATATTGAGAAACATTTATTTAAAAAGAAAAAATAATCCCAAGTAAAATTATGGAAATAAATGTGGCAATGAAGAACAATGGAAATGGTATATACGTGGGTAACATCGATGAATTATTATTTTCTTGTGGAATTTTAAAATAAAATATAAAATTAAAATAGATGCTAATATAATACATACATTACAAAGAGGAATTTAATTATAATTAAAGTATTATAAAATTTTAGCATTATCTAGATGTGATAAAGGTAATAATTTCTATTAGACCAGAAGAACTCAGAAATGCTATTGTAATCTCTAGTGTGACCACTAAAGGAGTATTACTACTACCAACCAGTAGGAGAAAACTGATGACAATTAAAATATATGTGATTAATCCAAATGCCAAAAGAAAAAAAAAAATGACTAAAATCAAGTAACAACCCTCTCAGTAATTACACTAAATGTAAATGAACTAAATGTTTTTCAGGAACAAAAAAAACTTAGTATCTTTTGTTTCACCTTTTTTTATGTGTTAAAAAATGATGATAAGATACATCTTTTACCATAAATAAGAAAGCTTTTTATGTTTCTTCCACATCCTCTGACTAGCACTTTCATATTGTATTGAACATTTGCTATAATCTGAAAAGTGAAGCGTGAAAAATGAATCCAATAAATTGTGGGGAAAATAATATAGAACTATACACAACACTCTACATTATCATCAGCTTCCTAATTTTGATATTGTACTATAGTCATATAGATTTTTTTATTATATGGATTCATTCATCCAATTCACTTTGCAGATCATGGGGAGATGGAAAGTATTAATACAATCAAGGAGGAGAAGCCTCTGGGTAGAACTTGCTAAATTAATCACACTC
Organism: Alouatta palliata; assembly: GCA_004027835.1. NCBI lineage: Eukaryota > Metazoa > Chordata > Mammalia > Primates > Atelidae > Alouatta > Alouatta palliata. The sequence continues at coordinate 15,095 of PVKV010022600.1, read as the reverse complement.
AAAAATCACAATTGAAATATTGCACCATACACTTTGATTCAGTGTGTAAATGCATCTATAAGGTCAATTATGAACTATGAAAATTAAAATAACAAGTCCCACAGTGAAGGACTTTTTTCTTTAGAAACTCCAAAGGAGAAATTACATTGAATGACATGCTATTAATTTGGAATTACAAAGGATAGAAAATCTAACATATACAATTTCTCTCTCTCATTTTCTTTAACAGATTTATCTCACTATTTTCAACCTAAAGTAAAAAAAAATCACATCATTCTTTTGGTTCAGTGTATTTGAAACATTTATTATTTCAGAGACCAGTAACTGCTTTGCTTACCTTTGAACACCACATTATTTTTATTTACTACCATGAGGTAAAACAGTAAACCAAATTACTGGAATAATTTAGCATGTACCATAAAAGGCATCAGTACCCAAGAGATGTTAAAAATTTGAGAAATATCTCATTTCTACTGCCATAAAATAACATCTATATTCACTGACATTTTAAATTTATTATTTACTGTTTTTATATATTTCAATCACTTGTAATTTAAAAAACTGTAATTTTTATGGATCAATATATTTATAAATATAGTTATGTTATCCATTATTTAACTATATACATACATAGCTATTAATGTCCAAAATATAAACTTAGTCAACTAGATGAAGCATATTAATTACTATATTAAAGAATAATGAAAAGTCCAACTTATGTTTTTCTATTGAATTAATTTGCGAGCAGCATAAGGAAAAATATGGTATGTATGCATGTGTTTTCTTTTTCTTTTTTTTTTTTTTTTTCCAGAAATGGAGACTTGCTATGTTGAATAGGTTGGAGTGTAGTGGCTATTCACAGGGGTGATCATAGTGTACTACATCCTCAAACTTCTGGCCTCAAGCAATTCTCCAGCCTCAACCTCCCAGGTAGCTGGGACTATAAACATATGCCACTCACTGGCCTTGTGTGTGTTGGAGGATGGGGTTAGCAAAGAGAAGGGCGGGGGTATATAGAGGAATTAAACCTGAAAAAAAAAATGGATGAGTATTTCGATAAACTTTTCAAGTCCTTCACACTTGGAAGATTGAAAGAAAGGTGTTGAGGAAGAAGAGAGAAGATACAGCCTCCCCTTGTTAGTCATGATTACTCCTTCTGTCCACCTCTGTATCTCCTACCTTTGCTGCCTTGCTGCTCTACTTGCTTTCCTCCTTTCTTCTTTGTTGTGTTGATGGCTTCTTCACCTTCACATATTGGATTCTAGATAGCAACAAAACAAGCAGTTACAGGAGAATTTTATTCACGATTAATACTTTTTTGAAAAAAAAATACTATTTTTGTAGGGTTTCCTAAAGAAAGAAAAAAAATACACAAGACTTCTGTTAATCAGTTTAAATGCAGCCCTTTGAACTTTTGTAAGTCTTTTTCTTTTTTCTTTTTTTCTCTAACACTTGTTGACACCAGTTGCTTGGTGACGGCCTATGATCATTTACTTCCTAATCTTGTATTCCCACATACTATATACATATTGCCAAGCTTCATTCAAATTTGCAGGAAGCATTTTTCCTCTATTACCTCACGTATTTTTCTCTGAAACCTCATATAGTAGTCTTAATTACAAATTACTACAGACTATTAACTTATAGAGGTCATTCTTGGATAGGAATAAACAGGAATGCTAAATACTAAATACCAAAAGTGTTCTCATTATAGGTCATTTTATCATGGTAGAATAATCGTATCTACACACAAAGTAAGTACTCTGAGGTTTTGCTGATTATTTTTCTTAATTGCTTTCAATACACAGATTTTATACAATTTTAGATTGAAAATCTTATGAAGTATATGAAAGGTGAAAGTCTAAGTCACTGACAGTTAATCACTGCAAATGTTGATCTTGAAATCATGTTTCAAAGTGATGAAACCAAATATTTCAAAATAAAAGTTAAAATTAGGCAATAACAATAAATATAACACTTTATAAAACTTATTCTAGTACAGGGATTTATAATATCACTTACGAACCATATATATTTACATTATCTCATTTGAATCCCACAGGAATATTTACAGTAGGGAATATTATATCCCTTCTTTCACAGATGAAGAAAATGATAGAACAAATAATACCACTCAGCAAGTAGCAAGTAGTCAAGTTGTATCTTGAGTAATATTTTTCTGACTCCCAAGTTTTATATGATTGCTTTATTGTCTGCATCTAAAAAGATTAATTTTAGAAGGGCAGGTGCTATTGAACTGGTTCTAGTCTTTGAGCCCCTAACCATAACAGTATGCTCTGAAAGTCTGAGTCACTAAAAAATAAATATACTTCATTCTGATAAGTTGAGACTATATTAATTATTAGATTAATAACAATAAACAACACCATCTTTAAATTTATCATTTCTAGGCTTCAAGAATTCTGAAACCAGTTAAAGGCTCTATTGTGCTGTTAAGAAGTAATATTTATACCGATGCATTGTTCCCTGAAGTCGAATGCTTCTCTTGTGTAAATGTGATGTTATTCCCACCCGTGAAACGGAAAATAAAAATAGCTAGATATGTTCAGATATGTATTGAGATAGCTCACACTAAATAATGATTTATAACTATTTTATCAATTGAAATGTGATATTATAATCCCTAGTTCTAGTTTACCATGTTTTACTGGACAAACAAATAGTATCTTGGTCACTAGTATTGATCACAAAAATAATTTGAATTTTTGCAGACAAGAGACTCACTACAAGTACGAAGATCTACAGCAGAGCTGAAATGCTGGACAACGGTGCATTCTGAATAATGCATTTCAGTCTGTGTTATTAAAAATGCAGTATGTGTCAGTCACACAAACCCAGTTTTCATAGAGAGATCCTTCTCCACTCTTCACTGTGTCTTAGAAAAAACAGAGAGATTTTTCACAAATTAAAACTTAAATCTATGGTATTCCCCTAGTTATCTTTCCAAATTCCTGGCAAATGTTTAAAGTAGGTATTTATTTGTAGTCAATTAATGATGTATGTCTAAAATACTCTTACATGTTTAAGTGTGAATGTGTGTGTATCTATATATGTGTGTGTTTGTGTGTGTAAGTAGAATATAAAGATAAGTTAGTATCAGTAGAGAAAGCAGAGGAAAGGAAATAACTAATTTATATAAACATGCATTGCTTTCTCATGGCCTTGATAATATTTAGTACAACTTAGTCTTAGTAGTAAAGATTAGAAATAAAAGCATTATTGCATACATCTCTTCATAAGACTGACATTTAGAAAAAAGGAATCATGTAAATGGTGAAAATTCTCGCTTATGCCATTCCTATCTTTTGCTCTTGAAAAGACATGCAAGGAAATCAAAACTAAATTGTGGAAAGCAGTAGTAGATTCACACATATTCACTTTATGATTTGCTACAGGAATATTCATTTCACTAAAGACAATTCCTACAGTCTGGTATTTTTCTATCATTTAACTGAGTCCAGAAATTCTACCCTGCCTCATTATATTCCAGGGCTTGCTGAACCCCTGTTCAGCAACTCTCTACCTTTCTGCAGACCTTGCCTGACCATTATTGCTCAGCAGTTAGTGACCTCCTGTTTTCTGCTACAAATACTTCTCCACCATGCTTCCCAACTCTGGGCTAGCTACCAGCTTCTTTCCACTTTATAGTATTTAACAAATTTATCATAAATTTTTTCTTGCTTGTTTGAGCCCAGCAAAGTGAAGTACACAGAACAAAGAAAATAAAAGATTTTCTAAAAGAGAGAGATCTGGTAGACTAAATGCAAACATTTATTTCTCCAGCCTTGTAATAGATAAGAAGTAATATTTGGGCAAGGCTTAGGATCTAATTACGTTTTGCTTTTGCCAACAACCTCCTCTTTTAAAAAGAAACATTTTTCTATGAACCTATATGGAATTAGCTCTAAGAAATCTTTCACCTCCATTCTTTTTCATCTGATCTTTTACAAACCTGACAAAAACGAGCAATGGGGAAAGGATTTCCTGTTTAATAAATGGTGTTGAGAAAACTGGCTAGCCATATGCAGAAAGCTGAAATGATCCCTTCCTCATGCCTTATACAAAAATTAACTCTAGATGGATTAAAGATGTAAACATAAGACCTAACACTATAAAAACCCTAGAAGAAAACCTAGGCAATACCATTCAGGACATAGGCATTGGCAAGGACTTCATGACTAAAACACCAAAAGCAATGGCAACAAAAGCCAATATAGACAAATGGGATCTGATTAAACTAAAGAGCTTCTGCACAGCAAAAGAAACTAGATTTGAGTGAAGCAGCAATCAACAGAATGGGAAAAAATTTTGTAATCTACCCATCTGACAAAGGGCTAGTATCCAGAATCTATAAAAAACTTAAACAAATTTATAAGAAAAAAACAACCCCATCAAAAAGTGGGCAAAGGATATGAACAAATACTTCTCAAAAGAAGACATTTATGCAGCCAACAAACATATGTAAAAAACTCATCCTCACTGGTTGTTAGAGAAATGCAAATCAAAACCACATTGAGATGCCATCTCACACCAATTAGAATGGCAATCATTAAAAAATCAGGAGACAACAAATGCTGGAGAGAATGTGGAGAAATAGGAACACTTTTGCATTGTTGGCAGGAGTGTAAATTAGTTCAACCATTGTGGAAGACAGTGTGGCAATTCCTCAAGGATGTAGAAATAGAAATACCATTTGATCCAGCAATCTCATTACCGGACATATATCCAAAGGATTATAAATCATTCTGTTATAAAGACACATGTTAGTGTGGCACTGTTCACAATAGCAAAGACTTGGAACCAACCCAAATGCCCATCAATGATAGAGTGGACAGGCAAAATGTGGCACATACACACCATGGAATACTATGCAGCCATAAAAAGTATGAGTTCATGTCCTTTTCAGGGACATAGATGAAGCTAGAAACCATCATTATCAGCAAACTGACACAAGAATAGAAAACCAAACACTGCATGTTCTCACTCATAAGTGGGTGTTGAACAATGAGAACACAGGAAGGGGAACATCACACACCAGGAACTGTCAGGGGATGGGAGGTTTGGGGGATGGTAGGGGGTGGGGAGATAGGGTAGGTATAGTATTAGGAGAAATACCTAATGTAGATGATGGGATGATAGATACAGCAAACCACTATGACATGTTTACCCATGTAACAAACCTGCGGGATCTGCACATGTACCCCAGAACTTAAAGTATCATAAAAAATAATAACAACAAATCTTTTGCCTCACCATTTTTCTCCAGTCCTCTTAGATAACACTTTGTTATTTTTGATGATCAGTGAAATTATCATATAAAAATATACAATATTTCTTAACTTTCCATGCAGAACTTTGAGACTTCCCTTTTTAAATCTTCTACTACACTTCATTCATGGATTTATCATATTTACAACAATCATCTTGGTTATATACGTGATGGACCCAACTATATTGTAAGATTCTTGTTGACAGAAAAAATATTTTATTTCTCTCTTTGTAAATAACACTGCCTGACACCTAAAAAATATCCAATAAATGTTTGCAGTATAAAGAATGATGACAAGAAAGAATACTTAAAAATTGAGGTGAGAAAATACACAGAAAACTTCTTAGAAAAGTGAGGAGCTGTGGAAAAGACTAAAAAATTAAAGGAAGACAGTAAAAGTACACTTAACACTTGTAATGGTGGTGGTGGCCCATCTGAAGCAGCCACTGAAAGGACATCAGCTGCAATGGGAGAGGAACTGTCAGGGCTATGTACTCTACAGGGCCAGTGGGAGCAGGAATAGGTGATCCCAGCAGGAGCCCGATGCCCTATTCAGTTGGTGAGGCAGGAGCCCATGCTCCTGGGTGCAGCTGCAGCTGCCCAGCCATGGCTCCAGACCCAGGCATCCCTGTGCCCTCAGAGACCTGGGGAGCCCCCCCACCTTAAGCTTGGGAGTGCCTACTCCTGCTGCTGGTGCATGCTCCAGTTGCACAGCAAAGTTGTGGCCAAGCCCCGATGCTATCACGACCCAGCCATGTGTACATGTGCTCAAGACAGCGCTAACATGTCAGGTCCCTGCCACCTCAGCTCTCTCTAGACTTTGGATGCTGATACACATAGGAGGGAGGCTGGGAGGCTGAGGGTGGCTCAGCCTAGGCCTGTAGCCTGGGCCTTCAGACAGCCTGGGCACTGTGGATGGCATGTTGATGGCACTGGGAGGAAGACAGATTCCTGGGGGGAAGGAGGGTCCACAGTGAATCCCCACCTTCAGCCCAGGGAAGGCCTAAAGCCTGGGGACTGGGTTGCCAATTGCAGGTGGAGTCTGAGACCTGGAGTGAGAACTTCCTTGGTGCCTTTTAGCCAATCAGATGGTGCTTTTTCCAGGCCCACCCATGGCAACCCATGAACCAATCAGCATGCACTGCCTCCCTTCTGAGCCCATAAAAACCCTAGACTCAGCCAGATTTAGGAACTTGTTGGGACTAACTGCCTGCAGGTAAGAGCTACCCTCTTCAGGTCTCATCTATACTTGTTGGGACTACTTGCCTGCGAATAGGAGCTACCCACTTCAGGTCTCTTCTAGACTTGTCAGGATGACCTGCCTGTAGATAGGAGCTACCCACTTTGGGTCTCCTCACTGCTGAGAGCTGCCTGTCACTCAGTAAATCTCCTCTCCACCTTACCCACCCTCCAGTTGTCCATATAACCTCATTTTTTGCAGATGTGGGACAAGAATTCAAGACTCTCAGACTGGTGGGAGCAAAAGGAGCTATAACATGTTCCTGGCTGGTTTACCAGCTGTAGGCCATGACATGCTGCTAGACTGTGGAAGTAAAGAGTGGCAACCTTTCTGGGGACTCAGGCCTCAGGATCCCTGAGCCAAAGCTGACCTCCTGCCTTCTACAGGGGCCAGGTGGCTGCCTCACGTGATGGGAAGCAGTGGCAGGGCCAGACCAGCCCAGGAGCCACAGGCTGGAGTGAGGCAGTGGGACTGAAAGAGCTGTAACTTAAACAGGCTGAAAAAACACCCCCCAAAACATGCCCCCACCCCTGCTTGCCATGCTGTGGGCAACAAGAAGCAGAGAAGAGCTGTGGCCCTTATGGGAACCCAGACCTCAGGGCTCACTGAGCCAGGGCTGTGACACTCTTTAACACCCTCTTTGGGACTCTACAGTTCTTGACATCTCCAAGCTTTTGGGCACCACCTCATTCCCCTTGTCCAGAGGCTGGTGATTGCAGCAGAAGCCGCCTGTGGTATGTCCGGTCCAGCCACAGCCTCCCAAGGAGCTGGTGCCTGTGCATGTCCCTGGAGCTGCCAGCCCTGCCACAGCAGCTACTGTTTCTGGCTGTGCACAGTGGGTGGGCCTTGAGCTCAGGCACTCACATGCACCTTGCTGTTCTGTGCCTGGCTCCCCCTTGGCAGGTGTGAGATATGGGCCAGTAGCACAAGCCGAGTGCAGCCTGCTGGGCCAAGCCGGCATGAGCAAAACTCGAGCAGAGGCACCACCAGCCACATGGGTTTCCAGCTGGTGAAGCAATACCCTAAGGATCCTGTGACACTTGCATACTTCACTTTCTCATTCACTATTAAAGCTCAAAAACTATGTATGTTGGATAGAAATGTTGATTGCTATAACATTCCTCTCAGCTTTAAGTGCATGAAATAGTAACAAAAATGATGAGGACCACCTTAACTTACTGTTTTCCAGTAAGTGAATCCAAGTGATTATTGACAGATCATAGTACAAGTACTTGGTTTTCAACACAAGTGAGACACTTATGTTTATAAGTTTAAAAGTTGTCGGTTCCTTCACGTGACCTATGACGTGTGGAAAAAATGTAGGTATGTGATTTCAGATTGAACTGACTGGTCCCTCCATAAATAAAGTGTATAGTTTGATCTGATCCATGATAAATAACTGAATACACCTCTAGCAATAACTATTTGAAAGGTGTAAAGTGCACACTATTACTTAGACTATCTTTTTCAAACTGTCTCTTTTCAAGAACTAGTATTTATTTCCCCACCACAACTCTGCATAGACTAATACAAATTTATTCTATGCATGCCTATAACACAGCTTGTGCCAATCGGTGAATCAGCATGACTTTGCCATCAGTACAATTAGTCTATTCCCTGCTCAACAAGACTGGACAGCCTATCACATTCTTGTCTATCTCTGCCACATCAAATTGCTGTTCAAGTTTCTAAACACTCCATATTTGTTTTCTGTTGTTTTTGTTTGGAGATGGAGTCTCGCTGTGTCTTGCTATGACTTCCAAGCTGGAGTGCAAGGTCACAGTGTTGGCTCACTGAAACCTCCACCTCCTGGTTCTAGAGATTTTCCTGCCTCAGCCTACTGAGTAGCTGGGATTACAGGTGTCTGCAACCACACCTGGCTAATTTTTGTATTTTTAGTAGAGACAGGGTTTCACCATGTTGGCCAGACTAGTCCCAGACTCCTAATCTCAAGTGATCTGTCCACTTCAGCCTCCCAAAGTGCTAGGATTACAGGCATAAGCCACTGTGCCTGGTCATACCAGAATTACTTTGTTTTAACAGACACTAATAAATAGTTTATGGACCAACATTATTCCATGGACCATACTTTGAATATCACTGGTTTAGACAGCTGAATATAAGCCAAAGCAATGTCTGGTGGACTCGAACCCCAGAGAAAATAAAAACTCAAGAATGATGTGGTCCATTAAAACATACTTTTAGAAATTCCAAATGAAAGCCCAAACAATCAAATTGCCACGATTTGCCATTGATAATGATTTATAGGTAAAATTGTAGGAAAAACAAGATGTTGTGTGAAGAAATATTATAATATAGATGTCACAAAAACCTATGTTAGAGCCCAACAGAAATTGGTGGTGAGAAGAAAGGAGATACTTGCATTTCTGGAGATATGGTAGACGAGATTTCCTGAAATCTCCCTGTCTACAATTGGCTGAAAAAAAAAATACACACACACACACACACACACATAAATATTATATATTTATATATATATATATGTGTGTGTGTGTGTATATATGTATATATCACATATAAAAGACATATGTACGTGTGTGTGTGTATATATATGTATATATATGTATAGAAAATTTTTCTACTCTAAGCTGTCAAGAAAGTAGACAACATTCACAGGAAAGAAACATGAACTGAAAGCCTAAATCTACATCTAACAGAAGGTGCTAAAGCCGCTAACAACCCAAAGGGAGTTTGCCAGTCCCTACAATTCAGAGGCTTGGGTCGTAAAGACACACATGGACATGAACACCTGGCCTTAAACTCATGTACTGTGAGGAGCTGGAATAAAGAGTTCCACAAAAGTCAACGTTTTTAACATGAAAGGGTGAACCAGCAAATTATCTGCCCCATGAAAGTAAACAGCAAAGAAAATGGACTAGCTCAGCCTGCATTTTAGTAGAGGGCTTTACTATACGCATACATATCTTTTGAGTATTAGGAGTGTGGTTTTCAAATTCTCACCAGACAGGTGACCTAAAAAAGTTCATCTAAGATTTAATTTTAAATGGTCTCAGGATGAAGACTCCTCAACACCAACCATAAGAATATCATCTTGGTAAGAGCACATTTAAAACCTTGTAATTATAGAATTCCACAGTATCATTAATAACATGGGTTCACAATAAACAAAACACAAAACAGTAAAGGAACCAGGAATTGTGGAGAGGAGAGAATGAATGTGAAGTAAATAACAAATTATGTGGCTAGCCTCTGCAGAGAAAAGTTGTCATTGAGAAATTACCTGTGGTTCCTCTGCAAAAGATTTTTAAGGACAAAGGCGTTGCTATTTAATATTATGGAGCTTTAATTTTTATGATTAAAGTTCCTCTGCAAACTTTCAATAAGCTTTGCTACATACACAACTGCCTTGAGTGAATAATTTTTGGAGAGAAAATCTAAAGAAACCGGCTTGGATCTAAATATGGCTCACTGTTAAAAAGGATATGGGAACGGTAATGGGAGGTCAATTCCAGTGAGGGCACTGCACGAAAGCAGGCATTCAGATCAGTGATTCTAAACTGTGGGTTCAATCTCTCCAAAGTATCTCAAAGCTTATTATCTATTTTTAGTGTTCATTTGTTTGCAATTAGCCTGTAACTTCTATTACTTATTTAGTAGAAGATTTATTTTAAATAGCAGGCTCTATCAGAGAAAAGGTCAAAAACAAGAAGCTGAGACTCTTGGTGAAGTTGATCTCTCAGGGTCCTTCTGTTCTACAATGGTAAGAGACTGTGTTTCCATGACAAGATGTTTTTTTCACGTTGAATGTTTTAAATAGGTGCAAAACAAATTTATTTTATGAAGTATAATCAAATATTATATAATTTACCTCAGTAAATTCTAAAGCCTCAGTTTTACTCAGGTGTTGGGATGGTGAGACTAAATTCTGCTTTTAAAGAAGATACTTTGTCTTTTCAGTTTTAAAATGTTCTCAGAAGGACAAGCACAAAGAAAAAAAAAAAAACGCTACAATTTCTTGTTATAACTATCAATTCACAGTGTTTTCTAGTCCCACATCTCCCACCTTAAACATCAAGGGCTAATTTCCTGTATGCATTTTGTATTTTCCTGATGGGGAAGATTCATATTTACTGGTCTCTGTTTGAGATGTCCTTCTTGCTCTGGTTAATCTCAGTCTTTTGGTTGGCTGGAGTAATGAAGTTCTCTTGTCTCTTAACATTAATATCATATATTGCCTTTGTCCCAGAAGCTTCAGAAAATTTTACATATTATATTCATTCAGGTCAATCTAATGACCTTTTCACATCCAACTGTCCACTTACCCAGATATGACCATTTGCATTCTCACCCCTCACCATTATAAATCTCTACATTCTTGCAAAGAATACACACTCTCATAGGTTCCCTTCCACTTCCAAGCAAGTAGCTATTTTGATATCTAATACAAAGATTTTGTTTTGTCTGGGCCTTTTATTTCTTGACAATATCTGTACTACCTTATTTTTCCTAAGGGACTCTACCCATTAATTCAATCACATTTATTTTATTTGGAAGAAGATATACATGGCATAGAAAAGAGAGAGGAAAACAGTCAAAGACACAGGAAGGAAATAAACACTTTATAAGTCATTAAGGGAATAGCAAAATAACTACATAAATGTGTAAAAACACCGCTAAAGTCAATGAGAAATGATCTGGCGCGTTAGTTCCTATAAACCTAAGTATCTGGGAAAGAGTAAGATGATACAAATATCAAATAAATTGAGGAAAAAATAAAAGCAGACACAGCTTGTGATGCTCTTCTGGTTTAGAAATCTGGAAAGAAATGCATTATAGGTTGTTGTTTGCCAAAATGGAGTATACAAAGTAGCAGGATATATTTAGGTACAGAAATGACAGGTCCGCACTGTGGCTCATGTCTTTAATTCCAACAAATGGAAGCAGACAAAGTCGGAGGATTACTTGAGCCCAAGAGTTCAAGTTCAGCCTAGGCAATTTAGGAAGATCTCATTTCTTCCTTAAAAATTAGCCAGGCGTGCTGGCATGGGCCTATAGTCTCAGCTACTTGGGAGGCTGAGGTGAGAGGACTGCTTGAAGCTAGGAGGTAGAGGCTGAAGTGGGCCATGACTACACCACTACTCCAGCCTGGGTAACAAAATGAGACACCATCTCCATTTTTTTTTTTTTTAAAGGAAACGCCTGAGCCATATTTTCCACATGTTACCCTACAGACTTCCTTGCAGTATCAGGAAACAATAGGGAAGATCCAGAATTTTTACATTCTGTGAAGGATTTGGAAGTTCTGAGAGCACTGGTAGAAGACATAAGAGGGAGTATGGTTTCAGGACAGGGAAGGTACAGTGTGCTTCTTGCAGGTAGAGACCATGACAAAAACTGAGGCCATTAACAGAGAATTCCAGCAAACACTGTTGAACTGGAAGGAGACCAGCTACTTGTCTTGGAGGTCAGTAAGTATTTAACTGAGGACATAGTGGCAATAAATGGGGCAGAGATAGTTGCTCCAAAATCCTCTGTAAAACCTGTTCATCATATCCCACACTTAGATGGGGAAGAGTGAAGAAAAGAGAGTAGATAGGAGGTTCAACATAGCTGACCAGATGCAGCTAAGACAGACTTCTTCCATGAAGAGAAACCAAAATGTTAAGCAACTATTCAGACTTCAAATAGATCTCCTCAGAGAAAACACTAAAATTCAATAGAGAAGCAACAGAAGACAACATGGGATAAGAAAGAGGAAATGGGGCTGCCTGCTTGGGGTTGCCAAGTGTCAAGAGTAGCCCACAGACCCAGACATTGACCCAAGGAAGGGGTAAGTAAAAGGATCCTGGGATCTATATTCCCAATGAGGACATCTGCAATCCTAGCTACAGGAGAGCAGATCTGCAGACCTTCAGACTGGTAAAAGGAGCTTCCTGGTGACCAAGAAGATGTACTGCTAGAACTCACGTGAAGCCTTTCAGGCTTCTGTGCCCCGGGAAGCTGTAACAAAGCACCATACTGGACATCCATCCACAAGGCCTGCCCTAAGCTGCTGCTGCTGCTATCAGCTGAGCCAGGGAGTAAGCAGAGGCCTAGATGCTCTCACATGCTCCAAAGATAGGTTTCACTCCCATAACTGTAGCACCAAGATGCACTCAAACCATATACCCTATACCCGCCAGTCCCTCTCAAGACTGCCTTCCTGGTCATTCCTGCTGAAGGGGCCTCACCTTTCCCAGTGTCAGGCTCATAGCATAGCCACCATTGCCCTGACTGCTTTGTTTGCAACCTGGGAGGAGTTCATCCTTCCTTATCACAGCCAGTGCTTGAGTTCAAGGGGCCAGAGAACAAGTCCAGTAGCCTGATCCTGTTTCCCCAGGACTGGAGCACACCTTCCCGGGGTATGGTGATGATATCTGTAAATTGTTCTCAAGTGGGGAAGAATCCTGCTCCATCAGAATACATAGAAGAGTGTGGTGTAGGTGTGTTCTGTGGTGAGGGAGGTAGGAGTCCCTCCCTTAACAAAACTAGACTACAAAGAATGCGGGCTGAGAGCTGAGGTCTTTGCTCTAGACAGGGAATCTTCTGGCCTGGGATGGTTCAGTGATCAGACACAGATTGCTTGGGACTGGCCTATACTTTCTGGTTTGCTGCTGGCAGCTGGATGCTCGGAAGGTAACCCATGAGTTGAAGGTGTGGGAGCTGGGTAAGTTTCACTGCCACGTGATAGGCTGAGGATTCTGCACTACCCCTCTCCCCCTTTGTAGATTCTGTGACACAAGAGAGGAATGTTCACCCTTTCCTGAAGGGTTACCTCAGTGGCCTGAGAGCTGCCCCTAGACTGCCACAAAGGTTGGCACAAGAGCTGCATTGGAGAGCCTGTTCATGGGCTTACCCAACACAGCCATGCCCAGCTTTGTTCCCTCCAGATGCCACTGTGGCAGAGCATGGAACAGGAACCCCTGCGAGCTCCACGGCCCCACCCATCACCTAGGACACCCCAGTTGTTCTGATTAACAACGGCCAAGTAGAAATCCCACTGCTACCACCACCACAGCTCCCGCTCTCCTGCAAGCGCCACCTACTGGCTGAGAGGTCAACCTACATGGCCCATTACAATATATGCCGATACCACCTACAGGCCTATAGATTGAACTGCAGGAGGCAATATAATTCCTTCCGACAGAAGTGCATAGTGCTGAGGAAGTAGATAAGCCTTCAGACACCTCCACCTTCCCTTTCTGTCTCTTCAGGAGAGAGTAAGGCTGTTCATATGCATAGTACACTGGTACTGCAACATACAAACAACCAACATTTAAGAAAAACACTACACTAAGGCTATTTATAACCAAGGAATTCATGCACAGCCTTGGCCCCTAAAAATACAAAGAAGCAAAGATGAAGGACCCTACCTAACATATGCAACAGTTACACCTTCAAAGGAGGACAAAAATACTCCCATCTAAACTAACTAAAAAATAAAAAGTGACAGTTTCTCCATATGAAAAGGAAACCAGCATAAGAACTCTAGCACCAAGAAAAAAATAAAAATGCATTGTGACACTCACTAAGGATCACACTAGCTGTCTAGCAATGTATTCTAAACAAAATGAAAATTCTGAAGCGATAAAGAATTCAAATATGGTTTGTAAGCAAGTACAATGACATGCAAGAGAAAGTTGAAAACCAATACAAATATATCAAAAGAATAATTGAAGATATGAATAAAATATTAAAGAGATATTTTAAAAAGAATTTCTAGAAATGAATAATTCACTGAAGAAATTACAAAATAGAGTTGAAAGCTTTAGCAATAGATTAGACCAAGCACAAGTAAAAATTTCAGAGCTTAAAGACTGCTCTTTTGAATTAACCCAGTCAGATCAAAATAAATAAAAGTTAAATGAACAAAACTTCAAGAAATGTAGACTTACATTCTATATTTACAAATGAATTTATGAGTTGTAAGCATACCTGAGAGATTAAAAGTAAAGATTTTGGAAAACATATTTGGAAATAATTTAGGAAAATTACTCTGATCTTGGTAGAGATGTAGACATATATACAAAAAAGCTCAGAAATACTTGTAAGATACATTACAAAATGAACATCATCAAGGCATATACTCATGAGACCACCCAAAGTCAACCTGAAAGAAAACACTATAAAAGCAAGAGAGGTGCATCAAATTATCTCTGAAAAATATTTCATCAGATTAACAGTAGATTTTTCAGCAGAAACCTTACAAACCAAAAGAGAGTAGCGCCCTATTTTTATTGTTCTTTAAGAAATGAACACCTAAGAGTACTGTATCCTTCTGAACCAAACTTAATAAATGGAGAAATAAAGTATTTCCTAGACAAGCAAACATGAAGGGAATTTATCACTACTAAACTAACCCTATAAGAAATGATCAAAGCAGTTCTAAACAAGTAAACAAAAGGGTAATACCCACAATCATAAAAACACATGAATTTATAAAACTCACATATCTTATAAAGTAACCACATAATTGAGAGTACCAAAAAAAAAAAAAAAAAAAAAAAAAAAAAAAAAAAAAAAAAAAAAAAAAAAAAAAAAAAA
>PVKV010022599.1:14158-35118 GCA_004027835.1 Alouatta palliata | reverse complement strand
TCAAGAGATCGAGACCATCCTGGTCAACATGGTGAAACCCCGTCTCTACTAAAAATACAAAAATTAGCTGGGCATGGTGGCACGTGCCTGTAGTCCCAGCTGCTTGGGAGGCTGAGGCAGGAGAATTGCTTGAACCCAGGAGGCGGAGGTTGCGGTGAGCCGAGGTCGTGCCATTGCACTCCAGCCTGGGTAACAAGAGTTAAACTCCGTCTCAAAAAAAAAAAAAAAAAAAAAAAAATTAGCTAGCCATGGTGGCACATGCCTGTAGTCCCAGCTACTTTGTATATATATACACACACATACACATACTATATATATATATGTATATATATATACACACACAATATATATATACACACACACTATATATATACACACACTGTACGTATATATATACACACTATATATATATAGTACGCAGCTGACTGCAACCTCTAACTCCCGGGTTCAAGCGATTTTCCTTCCTCAGTCTTCCTAGTAGCTGAGACTACAGGGGTTTCACCATGTTGGCCAGGCTGATCTCGAACTCCCGACCTCAGGTGACCAAAGTGCCTCTGCCTTCTAAAGTGCTGGGATTACAGATATGAGCCACTGCACCCAGCCTATACATTTATATATTTGAATACATATATATGGATAGAAGGAATCAATGACACTTATTTCTTTTCTTGTACCCTGCCCATAATACCATAGAACATAGTTCAGTGCCTTACTAAATGTCTCACCTTGTGTGGTCAAAGTGGTCCTCTGACAAGGATGATACTGTAATGTTTGCACAGGCCAAGGAAAGCCTGCAGAGATTCTTTGTGGTGAGGAGAGGATGAACAGGTCACAGGCCCAATTACGGGCACTTTGAATGCCCCCTGCTGAAGCTTGCTGGGTCTAAGCCCAGAGTCAGCTCCCTCAAGAACACCCACATATGTCCAAGGCTGGCAGTGTCATACTAGACCCCACTTATACCTCAACTATTGGACCCCTGATTTCCATCCTGGGATCCTCCTCCGTTTCTTTTTCTTTTTCTTTCTTTTTTTTTTTTAAAGATGGGGTTTCACCATGATGGCCAGGCTGGTCTTCAACTCCTGACCTCAGGTGATCCAACAACGTCGGCCTCCCAAAGTGCTAGGATAACAGGCATGAGCCACCGCGCCCGGCTCCTCCTCCGTTTCTTATGCTCCCCTCCACATCCTACTCTTGCCATCTATTTCTTGGCACCTCTGCTCTTCCCCCACCGACCACCTACTTAGCATCTATAATTCTAATAGTAATCATGATAACCAACATTTACTGGGTTTTTTCTCAATACAGAAAGAAAAAACTTAAAAAAAATTTTTTTTTTTTTTCTTGAAAAAGACAGGGTCGGCCAGGCACGGTTGCTCATGCCTGTAATCCTAGCACTTTGGGAGGCCAAGATGGGCAGATCACCTGAGGTCAGGAGTTTAAGACCAGCCTGGCCAATATGGTGAAACCCTGTTTCTACTAAAAATACAAAAATTAGCTAGCTGGGTGTGGTGGCACATGCCCGTAATCCTGACTATTTGGGAGGCTGAGGCAGGAGAATCACTTGAATTTGGGAGGCAGAGGTTGCTGTGAGCCAAGATTGTGCCACTGCATTCCAGTCTGGGCAACAAGAGCAAAGCTCCTTCTTAAAAAAAAAAAAAAAAAAAAAGAATAGAAAAGAAAAAAGAAAAAGACAGGGGACAGGGTCTTACCATGTTGCTCAGTCCCATCTTGAAATCTCGGGCTTGGCCAGGCACAGTGGCTCATGCCTGTAATCCCAGCACTTTGGGAGGCCAAGGTGAGTGGAATACCTGAGGTCAGGAGTTTGAGACCAGCCCGGCCAACATGGTGAAACCCTGTCTCTACTAAAAATACAAAACTTAGCTGGGCGTGGTGGCAGACACCTGTCATCCCAGCTACTTAGGAGGCTAAGGCAGGAGAATCGCTTGGACCTGGGAGGCAGAGGTTGCAGTGAGCCGAGATCATGCCATTGCACTCCATCCTGGGCAACAGAGCAAGACTCTGTCTTAAGAAGAAAACAAAAAAAACCGGGCGCAGTGGCTCACGCCTGTAATCCCAGCACTTTGGGAGGCTGAGGTGGGTGAATCATGAGGTCAAGAGATAGAGACCATCCTGGTCAACATGGTGAAACCCCGTCTCTACTAAAAATACAAAAATTAGCTGGGCATGGTGGCATGTGCCTGTAGTCCCAGCTACTCGGGAGGCTGAGGCAGGAGAATTGCTTGAACCCAGGAGGCGGAGGTTTCGGTGAGCCGAGACTGCGCCATTGCACTCCAGCCTGGGTAACAAGAGCGAAACTCCGTCTCAAAAAAAAAGAAGAAGAAAAAAAAAATCCCAGGCTCAAGCAATCCTCTCACCTCAGCCTCCCAAAGTACTGGGATTACAGGTGTGAGCCACCACACCTGACCTACTGGGTTTTTTGAGTGCTACGAATAGATGATGAAATAACTGAGGCTTAGAGTTGTTATGCAAGTTTGTTCCAGGTCATGTAAATATTAAGGTATGGATCAGCCACCATGCCCAGCCATAAGCCACATTATAATATGTTTCTCTTAAAAGTAAGAGAAACAGGGCTGGGCACAGGGACTCATGCCTGTAATCCCAACACTTTGGGAGGCTGTGACAGGAGGATTGCTTGAAACCAGGAATTTGAGGTTACAATGAACTATGATCATGCCACTGTACTCCAGCCTGGGTGACAGTGAGACCCTGTCTCAAAAAATAAAATAAAATAAATATAGATAAACAGGTGAAATTAACTTTATTAATTTTTTATTTAACAATATAGCCAAACATAATTTCACCATATCATCAATACATAAAATTATTATTATTACTTTTTGAGGTGGAGTTTCACTCTTTTTGCCCAGGCTGAGTGTAACGGTGCCATCTCGGTTCACTGCAACCTCTGCCTCCCGGATTCAAGCGATTTTCTTGCCTCAGTCTACTAAGTAGCTGGGATTATAGACCATGCCCAGCTAATTTTGTGTCTTTTAGTAGCGACAGGGGTTCACCATGTTGGTCAGGCTGGTCCTGAACTCCCCACCTCAGGTGATCCATCTCCCTCGGCTTCCCTAAGTGCTAGGATTACAGGTGTGAGCCACCATGCCTGGCCAAAATTATTATTATTATTTTAAGAGATGGAGTCTCACTCTGTTGCCTAGGCTGGAGTGCAGTGGGGCAATCCTGGCTCCCTGCAACATCCGCCTCTTGGGTTCTAGCAATTCTCCTGCCTCAGCCTTCCGAGTAGCTGGGACTACAGGCATATGCCGCTACGCCTGGCTAATTTTTTTTTTTGTATTTTAGTAGAGATGGGGTTTCAGGCTGGTCTTGAACTCCTGAGCTCAGGCAATCTACCCACTTTGGCCTCCCAAAGTGCTAGGATTACAGGTGTAAGCCACCGTACTTGGCCTCAAAATTATTATTATTATTATCATTATCATTATTAGAGACAGGGTCTGGATCTGTCACCCAGGCTGGAGTGCAGTGGCAGTATCATAGCTCACTGCAGTCTCATATCCCTGGACTTAAGCAATCCTCCTGTGCTAGCTTTCCAAGTAGCTAGGACTATGGACATGTTCTACCACGCCTGGCTAATTTTATTTTATTGTAGAGACAGGGTCTTGATATGTTGCTCAGGCTTATATATTATTTGCTGAGTGTGGTGGGTCATGCCTATAACCCCGGCACTTTGGGAAGCTGAGGCAGGATAATCGCTTGAGGTTAGGAGTTTGAGACCAGTTTGGACAACACAGCAAGACACTGTCTCCAAAAAAAAAAAAAATTAGCTGAGTGTGGTGGCCCGTGCCTGTAGTCCCAGCTAACTGGGGAGGGTGAGGTGGGAAGATTGCTTCAGCCCAAGAGTTCAAGGCTGCAGTGAGCTTGAACACACTGCACTGCACTGTAGCCTGCATGACAAAGTGGGACCCTACCTCTAAAAAAAAAAAAAAAGCTATAGGGGTCCAAAATTTATTTAAAGCCTTTAACAAGGTATTTGTGTCTGGGTGGGCGTGGTGGCTCACACCTGTAATCCCAGTACTTTGGGAGTCTGAGGTGGGCAGATCACCTGAAGTCAGGAGTTCGAGACCACCTTGGCTAACATGGTGAGACCCTGTGTCTATTAAAAATACAAAAAAATTAGCTGGGCATGGTGGTATGCTCCTGTAGTCCCAGCTACTAGGGAGGCTGAAGCAGGAGAATCGCTTGAACCTGGGAGGCAGAGGCTGCAGTGAGCCCAGATAGCACCTTTGCACTCCAGACTGGGCAACAGGAGAGAAATGTCTCAAAAAAAAGTATTTGTGTCTGGAGTCTGGATGTGGTGGCTCACACCTATGACCCCAACACTTTGGGAAGCCGAGGAGGGAGGATTACTTGAAAACAGGAGTTTGAGACCAGCCTGGGCAACACAGTAAGGCTGGTAAAGCCCCCATCTCTACAAAAAGCTTAAAAAAAAATAAGCCAGACATGATGGTTTGCACCCATAGTTCCAGTTACTCGAGAGTCTAAGGCAGGAGGATCGATGAAGCCTAGGAATTCAAGGCTGCTGTGAGCTACGTTCATGCCACTGGACTCTAGCTTGGGTAACAGAGGGAGACCATCTCAAGAAAACAAAACAAAATAAACAAACAAAAAAAGTATTTGTTGGAGAAGCCGACATTTCCTCCTTAGAACTGATTTCTTCTGGAATGGGTTAAGAATGTCCGTTCCCTTCTGAATGTCCCTGTTATTGTTCTTCTGTTTTGATAAACACTGTCAAGGAAGAACAGATTTTCTCTGGCCTGGAGCCAGGTTAGTGGAAAAATCCTTTGCCTTGGGCCCCCTGCTCTGGTCCACTGGGGCAGTCCTCTGATCACTGACTGGGATAAATGACCTCCACGGAGGCCCCTAAAGGGAAATGCAGAACTGCTGAACTCTGGAAGGGAAGAAGGGGGTTGGTGAGCCATCATTACAGACACAGTGCTAGAGGCATTGCACAGCACATGCTATCTTTTTGCTTCTTTTTTTTTTTTTTTTTTTTGAGACGGAGTCTTGCTCTTGTTGCACAGGCTGGACTGCAATGGCACTATCTCGGCTCACTGCAACCTCCACCTCCCTGGTTCAAGCGATTTTCCTGCTTCAGCCTCCCGAGTACCTGGGATTACAGGCTTGTGCCACCATGCCTGGCTAATTTTTGCATTTTTAGTAGATACGGGGTTTCACCATGTTGGCCAGGGTGGTTTCTATTTCCTGACCTCATGATCTGCCCGCCTCAGCCTCCCAAAGTGCTGGGATTACAGGTGTGAGCCACCGCACCCAGCCCTCTTCTTACCAGCACCGTCTGAGCTAAGCATCAGCACCTGCAAACTCCACAGAGGTAAAAAGGTTCACTCAGGGGCCTGCAATTAGTAACCCAGAGCTTTCTGACATCAGAGCTCAGGATCACAGTATTCCAGACTTCAGGGGTTTTAGTGCTTTCTGCTGCCCAAGGACCTGAGAACAAAGGCTGTCCAGCAAGAAATTTGCATAACTGCATTCTATATCCCTGTGAACTAGGCCTGGCATGGTTGATCTCGGTCTCTAGAAACTGGACTCAGATATTCAAGATATTAAAAGGCAATCGCTAGTGGGGCATCATGGCTCCTAGGACTTTGGAGGTTAAGGTGGGAGGATCGCTTGAGCCCAGGAGTTTGAGACCAGCCTGGGCGACACAGTGAGACCTCCTCTCTATTTAAAAAATAAAAATAAAAAAGGAGATGGCTGCCCTTTCTAGATCAGGAGGTCCAGCCTCAGAAAACCTAGGAGGGTTGCTTGATCTTTTTTTTCTAATTCCTGACAAGTTAGAAGACCTTTGGCATCTGAGAGCCCTTTTGCTTTAAGCTTAAGCTCTTGTTTGGGAAGCCACTGGGAGAACAGTAAAGAGTGCCCGCCTACCTGGGGAAACCTGAGTTAGGTGTGGCTGGAGCGACTCGAGATGCGAGGTGGGCGGGGGCAGGCTGAAAGTTGGAGCAAGCAGGAAGTGAGCCGAGGGCCACCCTAGGAGGAAGCCGACTAGGCGAATTCACCTGCTGACCGGCCTGAGCTGCTGTGAGACATGGTGAGCGAACGGGGAACGAGGAAAGGGCTGATTTAGAGGGGCCAGAGGGGGCTCGGGACCGGGGGTTAGCTGTGCGGGGGGAGGAGAGTTGGTGGCAAAGTTAGCGGGCTGTGCCAGTGCTGCCTGTGGCCTCTCCTCTTTGACAACTTGGCTGCAAATAGCTCTGAGCCGTCCTGGGAGGTGTTCCTACTCCTTCTCCCTCCCTCCCCTGACCTCTGTGCTGGTCACGAGCTGGGCTTCGGTGCCGGTGCCGACGGGGGCTCCGAATTCCAGGCAAATAGTTGTTTCGCCTTCCTCCTCCAGGGAGCCCCGAGGCGGGTGTTGTGACGCTACCAGGCAGCGCACCAGCAGTTCCCAGTTCAGATTCCAGCCCAGTGGCAGGAGCTCTCTCGGGCCTTTCGCTTTATTCCCACACAGAAACACAAAGGATTTGTGTGTCCACGGAGTCCTTTGGGTGTCCTTTCTCCATTAACATGAAGAAGAGAACTAAGCGTTTATAAAAGAACCAGAAGTTGGTTCTCTGTGATAATCTGGTTCTCACCCATGCCACTGGCTTGTTTTTGGAGGTCAAGGAGGGAGGAGCTTAATAGTATTTTTCTCTCCTTGTTCAAAAACTTGGTCATGAAGCTTCCCAGATGAGACATCAGCCAGGGAGGACTAGTCCTCCACTTCCCCCAATGCCAAGACGGGTGTTTTTATTTAGTATCTGCATAAGCAGGCAGTTCCTTGGTGCCTGCACGTGGTGCCCAGTGGTGGGGTAAGCAGAAGTATGCGGCTCAACGGTTCCTGGCACCTTCTGTGGGACTTGGTTGCCTGTTGCTCTCGGTCACAGCAATGGCACTGTGGCCAGAGCAGGGCTCCAGCAGCTGTCTTCGAGGGGCAGATGGGTTGGGCTAGGTGAGGATATTCTGCTGGCCAGCACAGACACTTTTTTTTTTTTTTGGATGGAGTCTGGCTCTGTCGCCCAGCCTGGAGTATAATGGCATTATCTTGGCTCACTACAACCTCCACCTTTTTGGTTAAAGCAATTCTCCTGTCTCAGCCTCCGAGTAGCTGGGGTTACAGGTACCTGCCACTATATCCAGCTATTATTTCTTGTATTTTTAGTAGAGATGGGGTTTCACCATGTTGGCCAGGCTGGTCTCGAACTCCTGACCTAGTGATCCGCACGCCTCGTCCTCCCAAAGTGCTGGGATTACAGGCCAACCCACCACACCTGGCCTAGCACAGACACGTTCAATGAGGATTCAGAGAAATCAGGAAAGGGGGGTGGCTCCAGGCATTGCAAACAGTGGTGGGCTCTGCCCTGGCGGGGAACATTGTGAGATGCGATGCGGCTCTGCTGTATTCTATGGCCCTCTTTAGGGAGCAAGGAAGCAGCGGGGAGGGATTTAGTGATGTGCTGCTTTTCCTTGTCAGGGGCCCAAAAAGAAGTTTGATCCAGTCTGTTTAGCATCACATCTCACCATCTGAGGCTTACAAATGCATTTATTTTGGATTACACAATACATGAAAACATTCTCTTTGTAAATATTTCAAGCATTTTACAAAAAGCTGAAGTCCGCCTGAGGTCTTACACTCCCCAGACCTCTGAGGCCAAGTCTCCAGTTCCCCCAGCATTTGGTCTAATTAACGCTGTGTTGCTGTGCAGGAGGAAGCCAGTGAAGGTGGAGGAAATGACCGCGTAAGGAACCTGCAGAGTGAGGTGGAGGGCGTTAAGAATATTATGACCCAGAATGTGGAGCGGATCCTGGCCCGAGGGGAAAACCTGGAGCATCTCCGCAACAAGACAGAGGATCTGGAAGCCACAGTGAGACGAGGAATCCACTGGGGGCTGGAGGAAAAGAGGGAGGAAGGGAATTTCTTTTTGGTGGGGCAAAATGAACAGGAGGGCCAGAAGTTAGCCATTTCTGTTGCTTTTCACCAGGTTTGGGAGCTGATGTGAGCAGAGTCTCTACTTCTGAATCTGCTCTAATACACAGATTGTTAGGGATCCCAGGGAATGGATCCCATGACGGGTTTGAGGTGGTGGCTCACCCATAGAGGCATGTTCTGAGACCAATAGCTCAGTCAGCCCCTGCATTCTCAGGCTTCTCTCCTGGGAAACTGGTTTTCCCTTTGAAGCCTGCCCATGGCAATCATTTGCATCTGACCTTCGCAGGGCAGAAATATTGGCTCTGAGGAAACTCCCCTATGGCCTCTAGCCTTTTCTAGGAGCTATTAGGTAAAGGGTCAGAAATCGCTGGCGTCTTGGTGAGTCGGCTTTAAAAACAAGCAGGAGAGAGCAGTAAAATGCTTTGATCCCAGGGTCCCCTGCTAGATGAAGGCTAGAATAATGTCTCCCACACATCTTGCTAGACCTCATTCTTCTCTCTCTCCAGCCAGGGGCTGAGGCCAGCTGTTTCAGGGAGGAAGTAACTCCAAAGTTGAGCAAAGTCTGGAGCCTCAGGTTCTGTGTTCAGGGAGAGGCTGGCTCTGGCTTTCTGAGTTCTGTGCGAACTCTTGGCTCTTGAGTATTGCTCCCTTGTCTCCCTGGGACTCAATGCCTGTTTCTGTAGCTTAAATGTAGCTTAATTTGGGGAGCACATGCCTGGGGACATTTTTGTTTTTGTTTTTTTGAGACGGAGTCTTACTCTGTTGCCCAGGATAAAAGTGAATTCAGAGGCGCGATCTTGGGTCACTGCAACCTTCCCCTCCTAGATTCAAACAATTCTCATGCCTCAGCCTCCTAAGTAACTGGGATTACAGGTGTGCACCACCACACCTGGCTAATTTTTTGTATTTTCGGTAGAGATGGGGTTTCGCCACGTTGGCCAGGCTGGTCTCAAACTCCTGACCTCAGATGATCTGCCCATCTTGGCCTCCCAAAGTGCTGGGATTACAGACTTGAGCTACTATGCCTGGCCAAGCTCCAGGAAATTCAGTCTCTAACTCAAATTGCTGGGGATGGGAAAGAGTGGGTGGAGGAGGAGGAGTTCCTTTATTTCCAACCCTCTGTACTGTCCTGGTCCCTCCTTCAGCCTCAGCAAGGAGTCTTGGAGCTTGGAGAGGTGCCCACCTGGAGCCTGCACTCCTCAGTCCCAGGGTCTGCCCTCTGAAGGGCAGACTGTGCTGCCAGTGTTATACCTTTGGGTGTGAGCAGGTTTCAGGGACCTCTCAGTGTGCATGGCAGTGCAGGGGTAAGAAGAGAAAGGGAACCCCTAGTCATACCTAGGTGGAGACCTTCCAAGATTCTGAGAATTCTAAATTTCAACCTGACCTTCCAGATTTTTAAGAAGGTATATTTGGCAAGGTAGGTGGATAGAGCATCTTTTATTTAGTAGTTTGTTACCTCAGCTTACAGTGTCAGTATTAAAATGTATGGCTTGAGCAGGGTATGGTGGCATGTGCCTGTAGTCCCAGCACTCAGGAGGCTGAGGAGGCAGGATTGCTTGAGCCTTAGAGATGGGGGCTGCAGTGAGCTGAGATTGTGCTACTGCACTCCAGCCTGGGTGACAGAGTCAGACCCTGTCTCAAAAAAACAAACAAATAAGGCCTGGCATGGTGGCTCACGCTTGTAATTCCAGCACTTTGGGAGGCCAAGGCAGGCAGATTGCCTGAGGTCAGGAGTTCAAGACCAGCCTGGCCAACTTGGTGAAACCCCATCTCTACTAAAAATATAAAACTTAGCTGGGTGTGGTGGTGCACCCCTGTAATTCCAGCTACTTGGGAGGCTAAGGCAGGAGAATTGCTTGAACCTGGAAGGCAGAGGTTGCAGTGAGCTGAGATTGTGCCACTGCAATCCAGCCTGGGAGGCAGAGTGAAACTCTGTCTCAAATTAACAAACAGACAGATGTCTGGCCTTGTAGGCCCGGCGTGGTGGCTCATGCCTGTAATTCTAGCACTTTGGGAGGCCCAGGTGGGAAGATTACTTGAGGTCAAGAGTTCGAGACCAGCCTAGCCAACATGGTGAAACATCATCTGTATTAAAAACACAAAAGTTTGCTGGGTGTGGTGATGGGTGCCTATAATCCCAGCTACTCAGGAGGCTGAGGCAGGAGAATCACTTGAGCCCACATGGTAGAGGCTGCAGTGAGCCAAGATCTCGCCACTGTACTCCAGCCTGGGCAACAGAGTGAGACTCTATCTCAAAAAAAAAAAAAAAAAAAAAAAAAGATGTATGGCCTGTGGGCTGCATTTGTATTCTTGTACTCTTGTTCCAGTGGGAGAAGCCACTGGGTCACTCACTCTGCCTTATCCTCAACAGTCTGAGCACTTCAAGACGACATCGCAGAAGGTGGCTCGGAAGTTCTGGTGGAAGAACGTGAAGATGATTGTCCTTATCTGCGTGATTGTTTTCATCATCATCCTCTTCATCGTGCTCTTTGCCACCGGTGCTTTCTCTTAAGTAACAGGGAATCTCTCCCACCTGCCCTTTTCTTCAGGGACAACCCTCCATAAATGAGTGCCAAGAGGGATCTCCTTTCCTGTCCTCCTCTACAGAGAATGCTGCTCGGTCCTCCTGCCCCTCTTCCCAAGGTCCTGCTGCCATGTTGTATGCCCCAGAGGGCACCTTGGTCCCCTGGAAGGAGAGGGAAAAAGAGAGCTGGACTGTGGCTGCATTTCACGGGTCCTTAGAGTGGGTTGGAGAGACCTAGAGGGCCCAGCATGTGGCTGGGAAACTGTCGGTGGCCAGTGGGCAATAAAGACCTTTCAGTATCCCTGTGTGTGTGAGGAGGCACTTTCTCCCTTCCCATTTTGCCTTTGGCTTTTCTATTTCTTTTCTTCCCGAGGATACCTTCTGGGTGAGGTTCTCCTGTTTGAGGTCCAAGTTGTTGGAGGGGCAAAGAGTACATGTTTGGAGAAGAAAGATGGAGCCTCCTCTCTTTCTTTATTCCTCCCTGTTCCATTTATTGTCACAGGTCTCAAGAACAAGAATTTTCTGGGAGTCTTGGCATAAGGAAAATTTAAAACCTTCATAGCATTTTGGGGTGGTATGCGAGATTTTTAAGTGTTCCCGTTGGGTCCTGCCATGACCTTTTAGTACACTTCTGGAGTTGTTAGCTAAGGCATGATGCCTACTTGGACAGAGCATTTATGAGCTGGTTGAGGGCCTCCTGCCTCTTCTATCACAGCCTTCTCTCTTCAGCAACCCTGTAGTCTAGAGTCGAGGGCTAGAGGAACTGGACTGCTATTCCTTTCCTTGTGCTTCTGCGTGTTCTAGCTGTCTTTTCTCTGTCCCTGTCTTCTGGGACTTAGCAAAGCCTCTGGGTCTCAGCTGTTCTGAGGGGGCGAGCATCTCTCCTCGGCATCCCTTGGCTGGGCACAGTCAGTCAGTCAGTGTCATAGGACAGGGCCAATGGCCCTCTTTCCCGTCCGTGCACAATGAGCCTTTCTGTCTCAGACCCCCCTCCTCCCTACCAGGTTCCACCATCACTGTCACTCTTTCCAGTGCCCAGTCTGCCTTGGTTTGCAGGGAGGGTTCTTGCCATATCTGTTCCTGTTTCCTCCACAGGCTTTCTAGAATTGGAAACAACCTGTTGTCGGGAGGAAGGGGAAGGGTTGGGACTCAGGATTTGGGACTAGATTAGCAAGTCAGGCTCTGCAAGAATCATGCTCTGAAATTTGGGGAGGGAGGAGGAAAGGTTGGAAAAGACCCTTGTGGTATTTTTATTTTTATTTTTATTTTTTTGGAGATAGGATCCCACTCTGTTGCCAGGCTAGAGTGCAGTGGTATGATCATGGGTCACTGGGCTTAAGAGGTCTTCCTGCTTCAGCCTCCCTTGTAGCTGGGACCACAGGTGTGTGCTACCACACTTGACTAATTTTTAAAATTTTTGTAGAGACATGGTCTCACTATGTTGCCCAGGCTGGTCTCAAACTCCTGGGCTCAAGCAATCCTACCACCTTGGCCTTCCAAAATGTGGGTATTATAAGTGTGGGCCACTGTGCCCTGCCTTGGGGTAGTCTCTGCTACAACTATATTAATCCCCTTTCTCCTGGATTCAAGATGCAAGGAACTGAAGTGAAGCTTCTGCGTTGGGACCCAGACTGTCCAGGGTAGGAGTGAGGGTCTGTGAAACCCTCTTGGTCTGGTATTCACAGAGGCTCAGCCCCAGAGAGGGAAATTTTCAACTCTGTTGGTCAAGAGAGGCCTCATTTGAGGGACCGGTCCCAGTGGCTCACACCTGTAATCCCAACACTTTGGAAGGCTGAGGCAGAAGAATTGCTTGAGGCCAGGAGTTTGAGACCAGCCTGGTCAACATAGTGAGACCCTGTCTCTCTCTTTCTCTAAAAAAGGGGGGCCTTATTTTGAGATGTCAGTGGCTGCTTGGAGTAGTGGAGAACAGGTAGCTGGGGGTTTCTCTGCAGCAGTGAGAGGAGAGGATAGGTAGATTCCACTCAGGAAGGCTCTGGAGTGGTAGCAGGCACGCCAGCCTCCCCCAGCCTCTGACTGAGGAGCAGGCGCATGGCAGGTGCATGCCAGCACAAAGCTGCACTTGCCCTCATGGTGAGGAGAGACATACGGAAAGGCTAGAGCTAGTACTTCGCCCATGTGGAGCTGCTTTCTTTTTGAATAGAGGTGAAAGTCGCATAACATACGGTTTATTATTTTAAATTACAAATCAGTGACATGTAGTGTATTCAGAAGGTTGTGCAACCACTACTTGTCTTTAGTTTCAAAACTTTTAGGGGGGCCTGTTTTTGGGGTGAGAGGCACTCACCAAGGTAGCGAAGACCCTGCCTGGCTAGTTTATGGCGTCTCCAGGACCCAGCGTGGTGCCTGACCGTGGCACTGGTAGGGTGCTTGTTGAGTGAATGAATGATGCCTCTTCAGCTAAACCCGACTTAGAAGACTCCAGGGCTCACTCCACCGTGCCCATTTCACAGATCGGGCCCTGAGGTGTGCCGGTTCACCAGATCGAGGTGTCATCCGAGGCCAGGCGCCCGCGGCCGGGGAGGAGGCGCCTCTATGGACCCGGGTCACTGCGGCCCATCGCTTTCGGTTTGACTTGGTTTCGGGCGCTGCTAGCGGAAGGCGCGCCCCCCGCCCTCACCCGGCGGCCCGCCCCGCCCCGCCCCTGCGCTTCCTCCCGGGCCGCTGGCGCTGAGGTTGCTCGGCAAGCAGAGGAGCTGTGAGCGGGCGAGGTGGCGGCTGCAGCGGCGATGGTGAGGGCCCGGGCGGGGCCGGCCAGCCCGGCGACGGGCTGAGGGCGAGTGGCGGGGGTGGGAGAGAGGAGTCCGAAGTTCGCGAGCAGGGGCGTCCCCTGGGGCCCCGCGCGGGTCAGACCCGAGGCGTTGACCGTGGCTGGAGCAGGACGGGGCGGAGCCTCCGTACCCCGCGCACCACCTGGGAGGGAGATGCGTGAGCCCTGTCCTGGCTGCGCTGCGCCGCGCGGCGCTGAACGAGCGGGGCTCGAGCTACCCATTCTCCTGAAGCAAAGTGGTTAAGAGCACCGGCTTTGGAGTCAGACTCCGGGCTGGGATCCCAGCTCTGTGACCTGGGGCGAGTCACTTAACCTCCCTGAGCCTCCTTTTCCGCATCTGTGAAGTGGGGTCAGTAAGACCTGCCTTGTTGGGTCCTTGCGAGGTTAAAGGAGACACAATGGCAGAGAGCCGCTTGGCACTCAGAACCCACTACTGCGAAGTGGTAGGGAATGAGATGACCTCGTCAGCCCTTTCCGCAGCTGTGAGGAGCCAAGCCTGGCCCAGGAGTTGGAAACCTGAGCAGCTGGGGTGGCAGGGCCAATCCAGCCCATGGCACGGTGTTGGAGGGCGAACTCCTCCCCTAGGGAAAGAGAAAGGGAGATGTTTACTCTGAAAGTTTCACTGAAGTTATCAGAGTGTGGCACAGGCCTGCCTCCCTGCTAACCTCTACCTAGTGACACATTCCTGAGTTGAGTCACCCCCACTCCTGCTGCAGACTCTGTCCTCTGTCCTCACTTGCCATCTCCAAGGCAAAGATGTCAAGAACAGCTGGTGCCAGTTTTCCCCTTTCCCTGGGGCTCCTGGGAAGATGGACTGGGAAATAGGCTTGGTGCTTTAAGATGCTGCCCTGGAGAAACTGACAGAGGTGTGATGGATGTGGCCTGGCTAGGGTCAGTGCCTGGATGGCCTCATCTCCAGGGAACTTGGAGGCAGGAAGAGGAAGTGGGGCAGGAAGGTAGCACTGAGCTCTGAGGTCAGGCCAGGAAACTAGAAAGGCTCTGAGAATAGGGCAGAGCCTAGAGCCCACTTCAGAGTGTGCAGGGCAAGGGGTCAGGCAGGGGTAGAGGTGGGCTTCAATGGGCCCTTAGCTCTTGGGGAGAAGCTCCTGAAGTGAAGGCTGAAGCAAGATCATTTATTGGGGGAGGAGGGTACTGGCAAACCCAGGAATTCTCACAGGTACATTTGAGGCAATCATGGAGGAGAGCCTGGGGAGGTTGCTCCTCTACCCATCCATCTCCTAGCTTCGTCCTTCTGTGACTTCTTTGCCCCTTTCTCTGTCCCCAGCTCTTTCCCTTTCTTTCACCCATCCCCTTTCCCTCCCTGGTCCTTCTTCCTTTCACTTCTCTTTTCTTCTCCATGACTCATTCAACCAACAAGGATTTCTTGGGTACGTCCTTTGTGCCAGTCATGGAGACAAGTATAGGGGACAGAGCAGGTACAAAGCAGTGATGGGAAAAATGGAAATGGAATGAGTAGTTACTTGAATTCATTCATCTTGTAGATGATCCTCTCTCCAAAGAATGTGTGTGTTGAGCCAAAGCCTCCTTCATATGCACACAGATTAAGTTGGTAGCATCAGAAGGTTTGGTGCGTCTTTAGCCAGCCAGCTAAAGTGTCTGACTTCCCTGTACCTGCATCTAATTTAGCACACGGATTAGAAATGTGACGCTTGGAGTCTGTGTTGGTTCAACTCCCAGATCTACTCACTGGCTCTGTGATCTTGGACAGGTGATTTAATACCTCTGAGCCAAAGTTTCCTATAAAACAGGGATAATATGGTCTTCACTGGGTTGTTGGGTGAGGATTAAATGAGACAGAGCAAACAGCAAGCAGCATAGTGCTCAGCTCAGCGTATGTCCCCATTGAATGCTGGCCATTCTTCTTGCTCAAGATGTAAAACCTCAACAGCCTGCAGTGCCAGATGAAAATAAACTAGATGCTAGTTACCAAAGACCCATGTAAAGATCTGAGCTACAGGTTAGAAACAATTATGTGTAAAAGTTTGCCATAGGGAAGAACTTGCTTGGCTGTGCATTTTGTGAAACTAGGAGGTTTTATTGACCACATGTATTGTGCAATTCTGTTTTTTTTTTGAGATGGAGTCTCACTATGTTGATCAGGCTGGAGTACAGTGGCATGGTCTTCGCTCACTGGAGGCTCCACCTCCTGGGTTCAAGTGATTCTTCTGCCTCAGCTTCCTGAGTAGCTGGGACTACAGGTGCACGATACCACACCCAGCTAATTTTTTGTATTTTTAGTAGAGACAGAGTTTCACCATGTTGGCCAGGATGGTCTTGAACGCCTGGCCTCAGGTGATCTACCCGCCTCGGCCTCTCAAAGTGCTGGGATTACAGGCTTGAGCCACTGCGCCCAGCCCTAATTTTTCTATTTTTAGTAGAAATGGGGTTTCACCATCTTGGCCAGGCTGGTCTTGAACTCCTGGCTTCATGATCCCCCCACCTCAGCCTCCCAAAGTGCTGAGATTACAGGCATGAGCCACTGCACTCTGCCCTCTCTGCCATTTTCTTTTCTTTTCTTTTTTTTTTTTTTTTTTTTTTAAGATGGGGTTTCACTATGTTGGTCAGGCTGGTCTTGAACTCCCAACCTCAGATGATCTGCCCGCCTTGGCCTCCAAAGTGCTTGGATTACAGGCGTGAGCCACCGCGCCCGACCGCCATTTTCTTACTTTCATCCGTGCCTGTCTCCCACCAATAGATAAATTATCCTGAAGCACTTCTTTACTGTCACCCTTGGCTCAAAAACCCACACTAGCTCTTAAGTTTTATCACTTGTTTGGAGCCAGCCTTCTCTGCCTGACCTTTTCTGCCTTCTGTAGCCTGATCCTGCCCCTCCCATCCTCTGCCTAGTCCTCACTGTCAGGGTGTGTCCCTATCTCTCAGTGCCGGAATGTTGGGGTCACCCCCCCATTCCAGTGACACCTTCTCTGTGGGGAGCTCTGACACTTACTATCTGTATCGCACAATGTAACTCTTTACTCTTCTCTAATTGTATTATATTACATATATCCTTCCCCAGGGCAAAGTAGTCTCCTTAAGAATAGGCACAATTAGGCCAGGCATGATGGCTCCCACCTGTAATCCCAGCACTTTGGGAGGCTGAGGTGGGAGGACTGCTTGAGCCCAGGAGTTCAAGACCATCCTGGGCAACATAGCAAGACCCCGTCTTTAAAAAAAATAGGCACAATTCATTCAGTAACTGTTTATCACATCTCTGCTGTCTGCAGGCATTATGCTGAGTTACAGTGTGGCATAAGGCAGTGTGGCCATTGTCCTCTTGCTTACCTCCTTCCAGGGTCTGGAGCTTTATTTCTCAGTGCCAGCAGAGACCTGTGTATATAGTCAGTGTTCTTTTTCTTCTGGTTGCGTGGGGGCCAAGAAGGGCCTGAGACTTGAGTCTAAGGCCTCTGTGTTCCCTGGAGCGAATGTGTTCTTTTAGGCCTGGGTCCATCTTGGCTCCAGGCAGGCCTGGCTTCGCATCGGGGTCCAGATTACAGCTAGAAGCACAGCCAGCTCTCTGGAGAATATGACCC
The DNA here is from genome assembly GCA_004027835.1 of Alouatta palliata. Taxonomy (NCBI): domain Eukaryota; kingdom Metazoa; phylum Chordata; class Mammalia; order Primates; family Atelidae; genus Alouatta; species Alouatta palliata. The sequence continues at coordinate 18,289 of PVKV010022599.1, read as the reverse complement.
AAATATCACCCCTTGTTAAAGAATAAGGTAACAACAGCTGTAGCATTCAGAATAGAAAAAAAGATAATATCCAGCATTCTCCCACTCTCTAGCAGTGACTTTTATTTTTTAGTCTTTGTCCATTCTCATGTTTTTGCCTTGGACTGTTTAATTTTGTGTTTTGTTTTGTTTTGTTTGCTGAGATGGAATCTTGCTCTGTTGCCCAGGCTGGAGTGCAGTGGTGCGATCTTGGCTCACTGCAACACCACCCGGGTTCAAGCGATTCTCCCACCTCAGCCTCCTAAGTAGCTGGGATTACTGCACCGCCATGCCTGGCTAATTTTTGTATTTTCAGTAGAGACAGGGTTTCACCATGTTGGCCAGGCTGGTCTTGAACTCCTGGCCTCAAGTGATCTGCCCGCCTCAGCCTCCCAAAGTGCTGGGATTACAGGTGTGAGCTACCGTGCCTGGCCTGGCCTGCCTTGTACTATTTGAATCTGGGAAAGTTCAAAGGGTTAAATGACAGAGCCTTGTTGAATGCTATAGTAGTAATAATAGTGGTGACGTCTGACTCAGGAAAAGGTAAAGAGTGCAGCTTCCTTGCTCTCTTCAGTGTTCCTCTCTGTTCACTGCCTACTGCCTCCCCCAGTCTGTGAGCACACCCTCCCCTACAGTGATTTGCCTGACCCCTCTTGAAGCAGGTTGCTTTTCTAGTTCATGGGTAAATATTGACCTATTTGGGTTTCAAATGCCTGCCCCTCGAAACTCATGCTGGGCTAGAAAAACATGCTGAGAGAACATCTCTTGAGAATAAGAGTTGCTTTTGGTTAGGCTGTAATGTAATTAGCCCACTCACTGAGTCCTTGCTTGCAGTGGTCAGCACTGTGCTGGCCTCCCGGTGGGATGGTGGTGGACAGAGGAAGGGCACTGCTCCTTGCCCCCACTCTGGGAGTTTGTGGTCCAGCTGGGGAGATAAGACTCATACACTGGGAATTCTTGGAGGCTGTGCGCCAAGCAGCTGCAAGGATCCTGAAGGAGGATTCTTGCCTGAGTGTGAGGCGGTGGCCCTCTGTGACCACCAGATCTCTTCTAACACTTCTTAAGTTTTCTGGTTTTAAGTGGAATTCATTCAAGTGCCAAAATGTCTGTTGTAGACAATGGGTGATGTGGGCTGGCAGGAAAAGAAGCTTGGCCTTCTTGTGAGGAGGGGAAGGGAACAGGGATGGGCTGTGGGGAACTAGGCTGAGAGGAAGGAGTTTCTGTGGTTTGCTAATCCTCTGGTATTCATCTCCCTGAAATGTCCCTGGACCTGCTCCTAGGCTTCCAGCTTATACCAGGGCCTCATGCCTGGGGTGTCTCTCTGTTACATGCACCCAAAGCCCAATGCCTTTCTTGCGCATGACCCAGACTTTCTCTCTCCTCTGTCCTTTCAACCTCCCCTAGCTTGGATCCAACACATCCCTTCCCAGTCCTCTGAAATGAGCTGGTGTTTTCTGTTAGGCGAGGCTGCTGCCCAGGCTAGGAAATCCAAGGGTTGGTCTCATCTCTGTGAGTTGGACCCCAGTGAGGATCTCGGTTGAGCGGAAGGCTGGAGGCCAGAGGCCAGTACCACTGAGGTTTCCAGGCAGAGAGGGAAGTTGGGGCAGTGATCTAGGGAGCAGGATCAGGGGAGGAGGCAGAACTGACCTGACCAGTCAGAGGCCCAGGAGGGAGATCTGAGCTTCTCAGTTTGGGATAGAGGGGTTAGGCAGAGACTATGATGTGTGCTACTTCAAAATTACCTTTCTAGCCCTGGGGGGTAGGTCTCCTCCCTGTGTGTTCTAGCCAAGTAGCTTGGTTACCCATTCTTTGCTGCCTTCTTAGGCCAGTGGGAAACCTTAGGGCAGGTGTGCATTGATTGGGTAGAGGCCATTCTGGAGCAGGTGAGAAAAGAATCTGCTTTGTGGGAGGATGGGGTCCTGGGAAGATCCCACCTTGGGACAGCTTAGAGGAAGTTGAGGTGCTAGAAGCCAGGGCTGACCTAGGTCCTAGGCCCTGCCTTGATGTGCAAGGGGAGGAGCTTGTGAGACCAAAGGTGTGCTGCCCTTCACTCCGCACACATCATACCCTTACATGAAGGATGCTGTTACTCTCATGCTGTGCCCACCTACAGAGGGAGAAGGAGGCTTCTAGATCTCAGGGCCAGATGAGGGCCAGGTGGGGGCCTCATGCAGCCCTGACCTCGGGCTTGGTGCCCAGGCAGGGAAAGAGTTGGAGCGGTGCCAGCGGCAGGCGAACGAGGTGACGGAAATCATGCTTAACAACTTCGACAAGGTCCTGGAGCGTGATGGGAAGCTGGCCGAACTGGAGCAGCGTTCAGACCAACTCCTGGATATGGTGTGAGGCCTGGGGGAACATGGAGGGGTGGGGAGAGGCTTGGCAAAGGCTCTCTTTGGCTGTATTCAGGACCTACAGGTCCTTGGTGGGGTTGAGGCCTTCTTGAGGGCCAGTGTGGGGTCTCTGGGTTTCCTCAAGCACCCATAGCCCAGATATGCAACAGATAGACCCCACAAAATAAGAAGGCCTTGGTTTGAAGCTATGGACCTTCCTAAAGGTAGAAGACTGGCATTGTTTTTTGTTTCCTTTTTTTCTTTGAGACAGGGTCTCACTCTGTTGCCCAGGCTAGTACATTGGCATGCTCACAATTTGCTGCAGCCTCTACCTCCAAAGTTCAAGTGATCCTCCTGCCTCAGCCTCCTGAGGAGCTGAGACTGCAAGCAGCACCACCATGCCTGGCTAATTTTTGATTTTTTGTAGAGATGAGGTCTCACTATGTTGCCCAGGCTGGTCTTGAACTCCTAGACCACAAGCAGTCCTCCCACCTCAGCCTCCCAAAGTGCTGGGATTACAGGCATGAGCCACTGTGCCCAGCCTGAGGATTGGCGTTGTTAACTGAGGCTGAGCTGCTATGGCTGAAAGTCAAGGGCCACACTTATGTTTGGGATGAGGACAGGCTGGGAGGGTTCTGGTGGTATGGAAAGGGAGCAGACAAGATGGGGAGGATGCAGGCAGAGACGAAGGCTTACTGAGATGGGGTTGGGAGGAGCTGGCTTCCAGGCCAAGGGGGTGCCAGCTAATTCCCACTCTGTGTCTGGGGGTGTCTGCAGAGCTCAGCCTTCAGCAAGACTACAAAGACCCTGGCCCAGAAGAAGCGCTGGGAGAACACCCGTTGCCGGATCTTCTTGGGGCTAGTGGGCGGTGGCCTGCTCATCATCCTGATTGTGCTGTTGGCGGTCTTTCTCCCTCACAGCAGTGACAGCAGTAGTGCCCCACGGACCCAGGATGCAGGCATTGCCTCAGGGCCTGGGGACTGACCCAGCTGGTCCTGAGGGAGAAGCCAAATGGCTGCACTGGCTGGTTCTGGTCTCCAGAGAACCTTGATGTTTGCTCTCCCCTGACCCACCCCAGTGAGTGCCAAAGGGCAGCCCCAACATGTGCACCCCTGCATTTCCTGTCATGCCACAGACCGGCCCTCGAGGGCAACCTGCTGTACTGGCCATGCCGGGCCAGCCCTACCTGGAGCTCAGTAAAAGCTGCTGTTTGATTAAAAGCTGGTATATATGTGTGGAGGGCCCCGGGTTGGTTAGTCCCACGTTCCAGGTTGGTTAGTCCCACATCCTAGGGTAAAGACCCCTAGGGCTGCTTAGAAAGCCCATCACCCAGAGAACTCCATCCCTGGGAGATGGCTCCTTCCTCTCCCTTCCCTACTTGATCCAACCCTACACAGACAGAGAGTGTGGGTGCAAGAACACAGTGCCCCCCAAACCAGACCCTGGAACCAGTCCTCCCTATCTCAGAGCCTGTTTCTCTGAGAATGAAATCTATTATGTTTCTGTCATCTTGGGGATGCTTAGAGGACGAATGAGACTGTAGTTGGGATGACAAAGAAGAAAGCACTTAAAAAAATTTTTTTTCGGGGAGTGGGGAGTTGGGGAGGGATAGCATGGGGGGAAATACCAGATATAGGTGATGGGGAGGAAGGCAGCAAATCACACTGCCATGTGTGTACCTATGCAACAATCTTGCATGTTCTTCACATGTACCCCCAAACCTAAAATGCAATAAAAAGTATATATATTTAAAAAAAATTTTTTTTTTTTTTTTTTTTTTTTT
>PVKV010022599.1:0-14058 GCA_004027835.1 Alouatta palliata | reverse complement strand
GCATGATCTTGGCTCACTGCGACCTCCACCTCCTGGGTTCAAGTGATTCTCCTGCCTCAGCCTCCTGAGTAGCTGGGATTACAAGTATTCACTACCACGCCCGGCTAATTTTTGTATTTTTAGTAGAGACAAGGTTTCACAATGTTGGGCAAGCTGGTCTTGAACTCTTGACGTCAGGTAATCCACCTGCCTCAGCCTCCCAAAGTGCTAGGATTACAGGTGTGAGCCACTGCAGCTGGCCCAAAAATTTTTTCATAAGGCTTTCACCTTCAGATAAATGGTTTCCCCTCTGAACACTTCCCACTCCTCAATTTCTCTTTCCACATTCTACCTCAAGCTTTACATTAGATTGCAGATGGGGAAGTGACACCAAGAGATGGGGATCTTAAAGCGCTCCTTGATATTCCCATCTCCCTCCCTCCTTTCCTCCCTCTTTTCCTCCCTTCCTCTTTCTAGGGGGTCTCTTTAAGTCGTCCAGGCTGGTCTCAAACTCCTGAGCTCAAGCAGTTCTCCTGCCTTTAGTACTGGGATTACAGGCGTTAGCCACATGTCCAGCCTGAATTCAGGCTTTTCAAAGCTACAGGGCCATTCAGGGCCAGGCAGGCAGTACCTTTAGGGCCACAGCAAAGATCATTGGGCAAAGGCATGGAAGAAGGAAAGAAAGCACACCAACACTGTGGAAACAGGGCAGTCTCTGCCTGGGCTACTTAACTGCAGCTCAAACTCAAGCGTGAGTGGCAAGGGGAATTCAGGGTCAAGTGTGTAAAATAAGCAGTTCTTTGCTGGGTAGAGTGAGGGCTACTGACAGAAACTAGAATAAGTGTGAGTTGTGTGGAGGGTTACCCGTTACAGAGCGAGTTAGTTTCACTGAGCTCATTACCATCTTCTTGGTTTTTTTTCTTTCTTTCTTTCTTTTTTGCATGCACTTAGAGCATATCCTCTTTTTTTTTTTTTTTTTTTTCTTTTTCTTTTTTTGAGACGGAGTCTCACTCTGTCTCCCAGGCTGGAGCGCAATGTCGCCATCTTGGCTCACTGCAACCTCCACCTCCCAGGTTCAAGCGATTCTCCTGCCTCGGCCTCTCCAGTAGCTGGGATTACAGGCGCCGCCACCATGCTCGGCTTTTTTTTTTTTTTGTATTTTTTGTAGAAACAGGGTTTCACTGTGTTGGCTAGGCTGGTCTCGAAATCCTGACCTCATGATCCGCCCGCCTTGGCCTCCCAAAGTGCCGGGATTACAGGCGTGAGTCACCTCTCTTGGGAAAGATGGAGGAAAGCACTTGGCCCTGCAGTTGGTCTGCAGCGCCACTTAAAGACTGCAAATTTGGGCAAGCCACTTCTGAGGTAAAAAGGGCATAATGATGCTTAGCTCCTGGGACTACTGAGGGGATGATCGGTGTGTAAAACATTCATCAGTCTAACAGTTCTAGATGCTAAATAGTACCTATCATCCAAATCATTCAATGCAGTGGTTCTTAAACCCGCTTCACCTGTAGAATTTATACAAATGTCGTTGCCCAGGCCCCACCACAGATCAGTTAAATCGGAATCTTTGAAGGTATCCTCCGCGCCCATTCTCTCCTCAGGGGATTCATGTGTAGGCAGGAATGAAAAGGTGTTAGCACACGCCGCTAGTTTTACAGAAGCTAGGGACAGCAACGGGCTGAACTTAACAGACCCATGAGCTGGTTGAGGCCCCAGCTCCCCGGCAGAGGGGCCTCTCTCTTTCGGTTGGGGAGGCTTGCCCCACCCTTTATTATTACGCCTAACACATAAGAAATGCGCAGGAATTTTTTTGGGGGGATTGGGGAGGAATCAAACGCAAGCTCCTGAACCAACTAGAGCGCCGCGGGGCAGAATGTCCGGTGAGGACCGGGACAGCGCATCGAGAAGTGCCCCGGCCCAATGCCCGCAGGAACCTGAACCTCTGGGCCAGCGCTGCCTTCTCTCTGAGAGGTCTCTAGCATCTGCACTGTTAAAGCCCTCCGAGTCGGGAGGGACAGTGCGGGGTGGGGAGTTGGGGAGGGATAGCATGGGGAGAAATGTCAGATGTAGATGATGGGGAGGAAGGCGGCAAATCACACTGCCATGTGTGTACCTATGCAACAATCTTGCATGTTCTTCACATGTACCCCCAAACCTAAAATGCAATAAAAAATATATATTTAAAAAAAAAAAAGCCCTCTGAGCCTCAGGGCGGACTGACGACCCTTACAGACCAGACATTTGGATGCGACCACGCCGGAAATTCCCAGGAAAGCAGTCTTGGCTCCGATTCCAAAACAAATGTTTCCTCACCAGTCCGGATCTCTGTCATTGGCGTTAGTCTCTAGTCACCTGACCTATTTAAGCCAATGAGAGGCGACTGAATTAGTACTTCCGCTTTCCGTGCGCGTTAACAAGCCACTATGCCCGTCCCTCGGATACTCTGATTGGCCAGCTTCTCTCAGCTCGTCAGTTTATTGGCCAGCGCCGCTAGGCCGCGATCGAGCCGGGTCCGAGAGCTGTGTCAGACGGCTGGGCAGCCATGGCGTCCTATTTCGACGAACACGACTGCGAGCCGTTAGACCCCGAGCAGGAGACTCGAACAAACATGCTGCTGGAGCTCGCAAGGTGGGTGCGCGGGGCTTGGGGATGGGGTCCAGTCAGCAGGTTTCTGGGCTGGGGCTGGCTGGAGAAGGTGGATTACCAGGGGCAGCTGATTCTGGGGAGGACGGATGAGTAATCTGGAGTGTTAGTCCGGGCGGTGAGATTGAGGGGTGTGGGAATGAGCATCTCGATAATTTGGGCCGTCCGTTGAGCGGGTCTGGGCAAGGGAATTGAGGGAAAGACGAGCTGGAGAGTGGTGGACTTGGGGGGGTGGAAGGACAGCAGGCTCTGGGAGGTCCCGGAGAAGGTGAAGCATGGGGGCAGGGTTGGGGCCATGTGCTGTGAGTGGGTATATTCATCAGGAACAGCAGGCACTGCCGACTTGGAATCTGGCTCCACAAGGTTATTCTGCGTGGCCTGAGTAACTTCTCTGAGCCTGTTGCCTCATGTGTAAAATAGGAATAAAAGCTTTACGTACTGCGGCGGTGTGGTAGCAGCTGTAAACTATTTCCCATCGTGCTTTTTATCTAGTGAGCATCTACTAACTACTAACGGTAGCTATTATTCCTACTAGCTGGGCAGGGTGTATATCTGTTACTGTCCAGTGGATTATGGGGGCAAAGAGAAAGCATAGTTTTCCTTTGATCTGACTTTACATCCTCTTCTCCAGGTCGCTTTTCAATAGGATGGACTTTGAAGACTTGGGGTTGGTAGTAGATTGGGACCACCACCTGCCTCCACCAGCTGCCAAGACTGTGGTTGAGAACCTCCCCAGGACGGTCATCAGAGGCTCTCAGGCTGGTGAGGACACTAATATTTTCTGCTATTTGGGCCAGACCCACCCCTTCCCCAAGCCAGACTGTGGTCTGGTCCTTAAATTTTCCAGGTCAGGTGGGGCAAGTGTCCTTCAGGAGTGGGAGCTTGGGAGGCAGGGACTGTAGCATCTCTCCTGATCAGCACTCCTTCCTAAAGAGCTCAAGTGCCCCGTGTGTCTTTTGGAATTTGAGGAGGAGGAGACTGCCATTGAGATGCCTTGCCATCACCTTTTCCATTCCAGCTGCATTCTGCCCTGGCTAAGCAAGGTACTGCTTCTCTTCTTCTCACTCTGCTCTGGGCCCAGTACTCAAGCTTCTTTCTGTTCATGGACTGTTGGGGGATCAAAGAAGGGTGGCACTTGGGAGCAGGGGAGGGTGGTTATCAGCTTATGAAGATTAGACCAAGGCTAGACACTACTCTACTTTTCTCAGACAAATTCCTGTCCCTTGTGCCGCCATGAGCTGCCCACTGATGACGACACCTATGAGGAGCACAGACGAGATAAGGTAGGGGCTGAAGGTTAAGTGGAGGGGTCGTAATAGGCTCCCTCAGTCCTGTACTTGCTGCCATCACTTTCTACCTCAGCAGGACTGGATTAGGCCTCAGAGTCCCTGGCTCTGGCTGGCTTCTTAGTGACTTTGGTTTGTGGTAAGAGCCTCAGCAATGCAGATGCCAGAGGCCTGAAAACAGAGCCAGCCCCATGATAGTTGCCCATCCCCTCACCCACAGGCCTTCAGTTTTGGCCCCTGCCCAGTGTGCCCTCTTTCCTTCAGGCTCGAAAACAGCAGCAGCAGCACCGACTGGAGAACCTCCATGGAGCCATGTACACGTGAGGAGGCTGGGGCTGAGCACCGGCCCTCTGCGTCTTCCTTACAAACCTTGAATCCTCATTAAAGGTTTCTGTACCCACCCTGAGGCTGTATTGATCACAGACCTGGTCAGGGGCTCTGCATCCTCCTTCAGGTCTCTACTGCTACTGGGGAAGGTGGTCCTAAACCGCAGAAGCAGGCTGTGGTTTCCCTCCCTGCTGGCCCATCAAGACTCATGGCAGTGGATTACCGCATCAGCCAGGGCTTGGGCCTATGTGTTCATGGCTGGAAGGCAAAATGTGTCAGGGTCTGGCACCCAGTTAATTACTTAAAGCTGATAAACTAGCCTGCAGCCTCCTCCCACTGCAATTTCTAGTTAACTTTGGAATCCCAGAGATTTTCTTTTTCTCCATTGAGAAAGCTGCTTTTAATATTTTAAAGTTGCTCTCTGTACTACCCCCACCTTCCACCCCATGCCTGTTAAGGAATCAAAGTTCAAACCAGACTCTGAGTGGGGGGTGGGTGAGATTATTAGATCAAGTCAGTTCTTTAGATTGTTTAGAGGCCCAGAAGGGTTTCAAGCCCTTCAACAGGTATTTGAATGGTACCTGCCATCCTTTGTTTCTGGCAGCAAAGTGTGCTCAGCACTCTCCCGGGAGGCAAGGGCTTTCTCCCATCCTTGGCTTATGGAAAGCCATCCCAGATCAGGTCCCCCCTTTCCCGACTCTCCAGAACAGACTACAAACATGCAAATTAGAATTCTTTTAATATAAAAAAAAAGTACTAAAATACCCACGTGGTTCTGCTGTGTTATTTGCCCTAAAGGAAGTGAGGGGCAGAGTGAAGAATCCCAGTGCAGCTCAATGGGCCCGGAAATGGGCCTTTCCATAGGCTAAGGCGTACCCACTCCACCTCCACCAGACTTCTGTCCCCACTGCTGTTCCCAGCCCCCAATTCCTGCAGCAGGAAACCCCAGTGGTCTGGCTCTGGCACTGGGAGTAGAAGGCACCTGAAGGGCTGGCTGGGTGAGTGAGGACAGGTGACCTTTAAAAACAAAACGACACCATGGGGTGGGGAAGCAGGTCATGCAGCTGTGGCAGCTGGCAGGGCCCACTTCTCTATGGCACAGGTGGACGTGGGATGGCCATTTCTCCGGAAGTGAGGAAGCCCAGATCCCAACAGAATACGTTCTCAAAATTGTTTTTGGTACAAAATAAATGCAAAGAAGATATAGGGTGGGGTGCTGCGGAGGCCGGGCCAGCCACCCTCCCCAGACCTTAGATCATAGCGATGCTCTCAGGGGCACAGTTGAGGTGGGTGGAGGTGCTGCTGCTCCCGGAGGACTTGCAGGCCCGACCAGGGGTAGGTTGCAGTGCAGCCACCAGTGTGTCTGAGGAGACTGCCCCAAACTCGTAGCTGAAGGTGCCATAGAAAATGAGGATATCGATGACACACACCCACTCACACAGGGCTGCCCCATGTTGCAGCTGAGAACTCTCATGGACAAAGAAGACTCCACCTGAAATGGGGCTAAGGAAATGTTCAGTAGGACATATGGAAACCTGGGAACAACCCTTCTGCAGTCCCAGGCCTCACCTCTCCAAAGGGAGCAGACCACATGGCAGAGTTAGGCCTCCACCCCGCGATCCTCTTGGGAGGGAGAAAGGTTGAGCTAGAGGATGAGTTCCTGGCTGCTCCATCATAGAAGGATACTGAGGACCAGGGTGATGAAGGCGATGACAGCCAGCACACTTCGAAGATAGGCCACAGCCAGGTCTAGGGGGGCGGTGGCCCCTTGGTAGGAGAGAACACAGTGCAGGCAGACAAAGAGCAGCCCCGCAGGGAAGGCCACACCAGCTCCAATGTAGTGCAGAGACCTGGCATGATCCACCTGGGCTCAGAGAAGGGTCAGTCGGTGATGTGGCTGCAGCCAAACCCCTCCATTCCTCCTTCAATGGATCTTCTCTCTCCCTCTTCCTTTCTCCCCCTCCTAACTCATTCCCTCCTTCCAGCCCCAGTCTTGAGGTGCTACCCCCTGTAGGCAGCCAGGCCTTGTTAGGTAAAGTTCAAGGTTTTCGGGGGAGAAAGGGAAGCACCTGAAAATTGCCGACCACCAAGAGGCCTGCAGCGTTGGTGCAGCCAGTAATGAGCGCCGTGGTGTTAACCCAAGAGTGCCGACTCTGCTCCAGGAGCTGCCCGTAGCGCAGGAGGCAGATCAGGGCCACTGGGGGAGGAGAGCAAGGTTGGGGCGTTCCTCCAGCCCTGGCCCCGCCCAACGAGCCTGTCAGCTTCCCGCTCCCCACCGCTCTGGTGCTCCTGCCCCATCTGAGAGGCAGAAAGGGAACGGACAGGCTGGTGGTGAACTAGGTTTCCTCAGGCTCCAGCCAGCAGGGTGGCTGTGTGGGAGTCAGCCTTTGACCTTCAAGGAAGGGGAGAGAAGTTGTCTCTATTGCCTTAGCCTTTAATGGGGAGGGCTGCACGAAGGGCTTCCTGGGCCTTTCTGCATGGGAGGCACTGGGCTGGGCAGGCAGGGTCAGGGCTAAGGGTACAACTCACCCATGAAAGCACCCATGTTGCCAATGAGGCTGAAGAGGCAGCTTTCTGGGGGATAGGAGCCACACTTGCTGCGAGGAGGGGGAAGGACAGAGTAAGAGGGGGCGGGAGGCCCGGGGGGCCCCCATTCTGACTCACTGGCTCTCCCCTGCTTTACCTGCACCTGCTCCTTAGCAGGTAGGCCACTGACTTATGTGAAAAGCCAGGGTCCCTCATGAACAACTGGTTCCAGGCTGAGCCACCAAAGGAGAGCTCATGTGTGTGAGAGAGAAGGGAGTGCCCAGGAGTGTTTGGGCAACCTTGAGACTCTGCTGAGCCCTGCAGCTGGTCTGGCTATCCTTGAGCCAGAACATGGCCTGGGCAATCTGAGGGCTTGAGCTTAAATCTGGGTGCCTCCACTTATTATCTATGTGATCTGCATGAGTAATACTGAGCCTGTTTCCTCACCTATAAAATGGTGAAGACAACAGCTGCCTCCTACCGGGAGGATGAAAAGAGACTGCATATAAAGCACTCAGCAGAGTGCCTGTCCCATAACTGCCAAATAGTATTGTTATTAAGTGGCCCTTAGGATATTTATTATTCCTGAGACCCAAGGACAGCTCTTTGCTTGAGGGGCTGTCTGGTAGGACCTTAGATATCCCTGACCTGCCCAGTGTCCCTAACCTGCCTAATGTCCAGGCCGTACCTGATGAGGGGGACATCATCCAGGGTGCAGCAGGTCTTGGGGCCCCCTTGCTCAGCAGGGTCAGGAGAGCAGGACTCGTTGTAGGACCTGGCAGGTGGGACAGGGAGTAGACTGGGGGAAGGGACTGCCCCTAGGCCCTTGGCCTATAGCCTCAGACCTCATAGGGGACTCTCTCCCAGACTTCCCCTGCAGGGACAAAAGATCATACTCCCCAGGGCCCGCCTGAAGCAGTAGCCAAAGCGGCAAAAGGATAGTGGGAAGTGGGTAGGTGCTGTGAAGCCATGCCTAGGGACCAATTTCAGTGAAGAGCAGTGAGGCTCAGCAGTCTGGCTGGGCCCAAGAGGGGACAGAGATGAAGGAAGCTTTAGAATGAGGTTGTCTGCAGTGCTTCATACCAGTTCTCCACGGGGCATACATGGTGGTTCATCACAGCCATGGCATACCTGTGGGAACAGAACTGTCATCCTGCCCTCATGCCTCTCCTGGCCCAGCCTTCCCAAGCCCCCCCCTTAACCCACCACACAACCCTTTTTTTCCACCTTGATTTCTGGGCCCTATTCAGCCTCATTGTTACTGCGGACTCAAGATGGGGGCTGTGAGGCTTGATGCCACACCAGCATCCACAGCATGGCCCCCAGCTAGAGGCCCTCTGGAAGTTGCCCTGGCCACAAGTATATTTGTCAGGGCCACCCTGGTGGACAGCAGTGGTGCCAGCTTGTCCCAAGGGGATGTGTGCCCAGGCACCAGGCCAGGCTTTGGAGAAAGCCAGAGTGACCCTGGGTACCACCCTAGAGCCTACAACAGGACAAGGGACTTTGTGTGTTACAAGCTCCTGTTGCCCCCCCAAACCCCCGCACCCCGATTTACTCACACAGTCCATATGCCAGTGATGGAGAACGCTGACAGGCTGACAGGCAGGAGGATCCAGGCGGTCATGAGGAAGGGGAGCCAGGGTGGTGGTGTTGAGGGGGGGAGGACAAGAGGTAGATGGGGAAGTGGGGGCGGACCAGCTACCTTGAGATGTTTCTGCCACAACCATCAGCTGTCCTGGCCTGGTGGAGAGAGGCAGATCAAAGTCCAGTTGTGGGTGACTGGCCAGGAAGGGGGAGGGTAAAGGAGGTCAACACCTTATCCAGCGCTCCTGTTGGGTCTCGGAGCGTCCAAAGTTTGGGCTGACCCCATGCCAGAACGTAGACACCCACTGGCATTGGAGGCCTCCGTGGTCAACCCAAATGCCACCGGCGTGCTGAGAGATGTAGGCGAATCGTAACATCTGGAAGGGAGTTACCCTCCTTCTGAGGGACCAGGGCTGGGAGAAGGGCTGGACAACCGATGAGGCCACGCCAAGGAGAGGCTGGGTGCGGGCCCAGTGGAGCGGTGGCGAGGCGGCGGAGCGCAGGAAAAACCACCTGACCATCGGCGCCCTGGGCGAGGGGCGGGTTCACGCGGGAAGCCCGGCCCGGCACCCGCTCGCCTGGGCGCGGGGACCCCGGCTGGGGCCGGAGCCTGCGGCCGGTGACCCCGGGACGTGAGACTCCCCAGGTGATTCCTGGAAGCCCGGAGGGAAGGAAGGAGCCCAGTACGCACCTCCCGGGAGCGCCCAGCCGCCGCCGCGACCAGCTCGGCCCCCTCGTGGCGCCGACTCCAGCTGCGGCCCTCGGAGCAGCCCTGAAAGGTTTAAAGGGCCGAGCGGCCCCGCCCCTGGCGGCCCCAGGCCTTGCCGCGCCGCCCGCCGGGACGTGGAGTCCGCGCAGCCCCGGCCCCGGCGCCCGCGCCCTGCCGGAGACTACAACTCCCGAGCCCCCGCGCCCGCGTCACGGGGGAAACGTGGGCGGTGTCCCAACTTCGGAGGACCTGGGCGCGGAGGGCTGTGGCCTGAAGACCGCTCTAAAACCGAGATGCCTAGGGGTTCCGTTTACCCTGTTCCTGCGGGGGAAGCGCCGGCAGGTGGGGACCCCGGGGCAGCCCTCATTCCAGCTCTACCTGGGATTGTCACCGTGCACGTGGCTGAAGGAGCGTCCCTCCGCCAACGCGCACATTTTGCAGCCTGCACCGGCTAACGGTGAGTCCTCTAGGACGCTCTCTCAACGTGTCCCCCATGCCTGCCTCTGGCCGGGGCTGCGGTGGGTCCAGAGAAGCAGACACAAACCCTTGGCTGTTTCTTAAGAAATCCAAGCGCTTATGCTTCCTGTGGCTCGGCAAACTCCGGAGGAGGGCCGCTTTCATCAGATACTTTTTGCTTTCCTGCGTACAAGTACACAGTGTACTAGCCAGAAATCAATGTCCAAGACGTGTTTCCCGACTGGTCAACACTTATTTGAAATAAGGCGGCAGAGAACAGAGGACATCCATTGTAAATAGACACACGCAGGTGTCAGTGTAGAGTAGGTAAGGATTAACTTGACCAGTGTTGATAAGCAAAGAGGGGAAGGTGAGAAACCTGGAGGAATCTGGGAAAATGAAACAGGATAGTGAGGGGAAAATACTGACCAGCTTCACCAAAAACTTACAGGCTACGAGTGCACTCCTGGATGTTTCTTAAATGATTGCAAGGGTGGAAATACTTTCACATATCAGAAGTGTGCCTGGCACTCTGTCTCGAAGGCGGTCCCAGCATCTCTTGGAGCCCTGTGTGATGACACTTGGGCAGATCACCTGAATGGTGCAGGGGCGCACGCTGCCAAGTGTGGGGAGCTTAAGTGGTAACATTGGTGAGGCAAAGGTTATGTCCAACAACAAGGCCCTGTGCTTTAGAGAAGCAGAGCATAATGAGAATAGAGAGCCGGGCGCGGTGGCTCAAGCCTGTAATCCCAGCACTTTGGGAGGCCGAGGCGGGGGGATCACGAGGTCAAGAAATCGAGACCATCCTGGCCAACATGGTGAAACCCCGTCTCTACTACAAATACAAAAATTAGCTGGGCGTGGTGGCGTGCGCCTGTAGTCCCAGCTACTTGGGAGGCTGAGGCAGGAGAATTGCTTGAACCCGGGAGGCGGAGGTTGCAGTGAACCGAGATTGCGCCACTTGCACTCCAGCCTGGCGCCTGGCGACAGGATGAGACTCTGTCTCAAAAAAAAAAAAAAAAAAAAAAAAAAAGAGAATAAACTGCACAATGACTTGAAGATAGAGCAGAATAGACTGCACAATGACTTGAGGAGGGAGAAACCTTCTTGGACCCAGTGGAAAGTAGAAATGGAAGCAGAAAACCTGTTGGTGAGCCCTTTTCTTTTCCTTCTGAGACAGTTTTGCTTTTGTTGCCTAGGCTGGAGTGCAATGGTGCCATCTTGGCTCACTGCTACCTCTGCCTCCTGGGTTCAAGTGATTCTTGTGCCTCAGCCTCCCGAGTAGCTGGAATTACACGCCTGGCTAATATTTTGTATTTTTAGTAGAGATGGGGTTTCACCATGTTGGCCAGGCTGGTCTCGAACCCCTGATGTCAGGTAATCTGCCACCTTGGCCTCTCAAAGTGCTGCGATTACAGGTGTGAGCCATTGTGCCTGGCAGGGAGAGCCCTTTTCTTAATCACATCAGGACAAGTAGTTAAAACAGGGCCAAGTATGGCTGTGTAGTGATCACTGTACAAGCACACCTGGCTGAATAAACCAGTGGGGGATAAAATCCAGCCCATCTGCCGCTGGCTATGCTTTGTGCCTCAGGACAAATGTATGCTTCTTGCTAATCGACAGGAACCATCTTCCTGCCCAGCTGTATTCCCATGGGGAGGCACCTTTTTTTTTTAGACAGAGTTTCACTCTGTTGCCCAGGCTGAAGTGCAGTGGTGCAATCTTGGCTCACTGCAACCTCTGCCTCCCAGGTTCAAGGGATTCTCCTGCCTCGGCCTCCCAAGTAGCTAGGATTACAGGCAGATAACACCATGCCCGGCTAATTTTTTGTATTTTTAGTAGAGATGGGGTTTCACCATGCTGGCCAGGCTGATCTATTATTTTTTTTTTTTGGAGACGGAGTTTCACTCTTGTTGCCCAGGTTGGAGTACAGTAGTGCCATCTTGGCTCATCACAACCTCCGCTTCCTGGGTTCAAGTGATTCTTCTGCCTCAGCTTCCCAAGTAGTTGTGATTACAGGCATGCACCACCATGCTCCAGCTAATTTTGTAATTTTAGTAGAGGCAGGGTGTCTCCATGTTGGTCAGGCTGGTCTTGAACTCCTGACTTCAGGTGATCCACCTGCCTCAGCCTCCCTAAGTGCTGGGATTACAGATGTGAGCCACAGTGCCTGGCCCACAGGCTAGTCTTAACTCAGGACCTCAGGTGATAATGCCTGCTTTGGCCTCCCAAAGTGTTGAGATTACAGGTGCGTGAGTCACCACTCCTGGCCTTGAGTAGGCACCTTCTTATCTGCCCCAATGGGGCTGTGAACCCTAACTGGAAGCTTTGTAATACTTAACACTATATCTTGAACTGGGTTTGAGTTCCCATCCAATCAAGATGAAGGCCCAAGAGGACTATTCAAGTTCTAACATGATGTAGGGGCAAGGCATAGTACTCCAGATCTGGGACATGAGGCAGCTTTGGGCTTAATATGACAATCTAATAGTTCCTAAAATAGAATTATCCCAGGATAGAGCTCCGTATGACAGAAGGGCTCTTCATAGTTGGTAGGGGGAATTGTGTGTAAGCAGGACCAGATGTCTTTAAAAAGGCCTTCCAATTCTAATGCTACATGAGTCTGTCTAGTTGTTATGTTCCAACAGGGACAGCTCTTAAAATAGTCTGGCAAAGCAAGAGATGAGATTTCCAGTGCTGATTTGGTGGTGGAATGACTTCAGGGCAGATATTTAACCTCCACTTCCCCATGTACACAAGTGATTTCACAACTTTTGGCAAAAACAGTGCTATAAAAATAGTAAGTTTATAAAAAAAGAAAAGTAAGTTTATTTGTTAAAAAAAAGAATACTGTATTTGAAAAGTACCTTCCTTCTGGGATTTTCAAATAATTTGCACACTACATTTTATTCATCTACACAGCAGAAACATTGGAAATGAGTAAACTGATGAACATATAGCTTTTTATACATTTAACACAACCAGTGCAACCAGTCTCTCATTCTCCTGGCTCCGAGAAGGCAGAGAAGCCCTTTACTCAGGTCTTCGATTCTAGCATTACTCCAACTCCTAGGGAGATTTCGGGTGGGTGCCTATGGCTTTATGACCATCTGATTCTTCAGGGACAGGACAGGAATTCAGCATGGGAGCTTAAAGTATTTTAAGTAATTGTCAACATTCCATGGTGACTCTCCCCAAAAATCTAGTGGTAGCAAAGTCATCTGCACTTATTCCTCTTTCTGTACACAGAGGCCTCATTTAAATTTGTGATCTTGCTGGGGATCCATTACCTAGCCATTTAGAGATTCTGTCAAACGCACAGCAGGTTGGATACTCACCATCCCAAAGGGCTTCTTCCCACCTGCCTGGGGCCAATCTCTAGTTGACAGTGCCCCTCAGAGTGCACCATGGAGATGGAATGTCCCTTCCAGAGAGACTTTTACACAGGGAAAAGCATTTGTTATTGCCCACATTGGGCCTACTGGCTGGCTGGGCTCCAGAGGCTCCTACTCTCATTTGGTACAAAAAACTTTACATTCTTTTCCCTTCTTATATTACATTCTTCAAAGACTTCCATGCTTGCCAGCTGGATACAACTCAAGCTTTAGTGTTTACTCTTGCACAGCCCAAAGCCCTTGCAAACCCAGCTTCCGTCTATCAGTAACATCACCCACTGTGGCCCAGGAACCACAAAACCTTAAAATATAGGCTTAACAGATATAGGTGATGGGGAGGAAGGCAGCAAATCACACTGCCTATGCAACAATCTTGCATGTTCTTCACATGTACCCCAAAACCTAAAATGCAATTTAAAAAATGGAAAAAAAATAATGCATTGGACATCTGAAAAAAAAATAGGCTTAAATATTTAGAGAACATTCCATATTGAATGAGCATGATATGCCTATCAGGTTTTTTTTTTTTTTTAAGACAGCCAATTACATCATATCTAGTCAAATGAGTAGACTGTAAAGCAGCCTGCTGGCAAGTTCCACTTAGTCTAAAGCTGTTACCACTGTACAATACAGCACTGGACAGTGTTCTCTGGGACATCTGTGGGAAATGCTCTGGAACTTGCTGCTTGATGGGAAACACTAATTTTTGAAAGAAGTAGATGTCTGAAGGCAGGTCTGGTGAATAAACTGGATAGTACTGCCTTGGACCCCCAGCTGACGGGTGGCAGTAAGCAATGAGGATAGGCTATAAGGCTGTTAACTGGCTAAGGGCCATCCTTTGGGAGGCATTTCAGACATACCTGGAGAAAGGGCAGTAGCATCTCTGATAGACCAGCTCTAAGGAAGCTTAGTGCTTAATATAGTCACACTGCACAAATTAGCTTAGAATGCTCTCTTGGGTGGAAAATATTAAGTGTATATGCACTTGATAAGCAAAGTTCCTCAAGAAAAAAGTTTAATAGCAAGGAGTTTCCATCAGTCCCCTACCTGAGAGAGTCTCTGTGAGGATTATCACAACAAACACATAAAAGGATACAATAGGTACTTATTAAATGTTGCCTTCCTTTTACCTCTTCCTTTTTTTTTTTTT
>PVKV010022598.1:0-35012 GCA_004027835.1 Alouatta palliata | reverse complement strand
CCAACCCCGGGTCCAGATACCTCCGTCTCGGGTCCACGGCTGACCCTGGCGCTGGCCCCTGGCCCGCCACCGCCGCCCTCGCGCAGCCCGTCCAGCACGCTGAGCGGCCCGGACCTTGCTGGCCACAGCAGCAGCGCCACGAGCACTCCGGAGGAGCTGCGTGGCTACGACAGTGGTCCTGAAGGCGGTGCTGCAGCCTCCCCGCCCCCCGACGTAGAGCTCGCCGCCTGCCACCCGGCTGCCTGGAGCCGAGGCCCCGCTCCACCGCTGGCGCTCCGCGGAGCCCCAGGTAAGGGGAACCTCCGACCCGGCCTGGCTGTGGATGGGGTTGGAGGCGGGGCTTCGCAGCTCGTGGTCGGGACATCTGGGTCCGGGGCGGAGCTTAGGCAAGAGGGCGGGACTTGAGATGGGGGCGTGGCCTATCGCCCACGGCCTACCTGGCGTCTCTCCCCGCAGGTGCCCAGCTGCCGTGGCCTCCCGCTGCCGGACCAGGCTCTGCTGAGGGTCTGTGCACCATCTACGAAACTGAAGGGCCCGAGTCGGCGACCCCCGCCCCAGACGCCCTGGATCCGGGACCTGGGCCCAGCGCGGGCGGTGGGAAGGCAGCAGCTGGGGCCGGGGCGGGGGCGTCCTCCCGGAGCCCTAAGCAGGCGCGCCTGGGCGAGCTGCCACTGGGGGCGCTGCAGGCGAGCGTTGTGCAGCACCTGCTGAGCCGGACGCTGCTTCTGGCGGCGGCCGAGGGTGCGGCTGGCGGCAGCGGCGAGGGCCCAGGAGGCGCGGGTGGTGGTGGCGTCACGGGGGGCGCCCGAGCTACACTCAGCGACGCGGAACTCGGCCGCTGGGCAGAACTGCTGTCTCCCCTGGACGAGTCCCGTGCCAGCATCACCTCGGTCACAAGCTTCTCTCCGGATGATGTGGCCTCCCCGCAGGGTGACTGGACCGTGGTGGAGGTGGAGACCTTCCACTGAGGCAGACCACAGTCCCGCGTGCTACATCCCACCCCTGCCTTAGAATCTGCTCCTCCGGGCCGGGCGCGGTGGCTCACGCCTGTAATCCCAGCACTTTGGGAGGCCAAGGCGGGTGGATCACGAGGTCAAGAGATCGAGACCATCCTGGTCAACATGGTGAAACCCCATCCCTACTAAAAATACAAAAAAAATTAGCTGGGCATGGTGGCACGTGCCTGTAGTCCCAGCTACTCGGGAGGCTGAGGCAGGAGAATTGCTTGAACCCAGGAGGCGGAGGTTGCGGTGAGCCGAGATCGCGCCATTGCACTCCAGCCTGGGTAACAAGAGCGAAACTCCGTCTCAAAAAAAAAAAAAAAAAAAAAAGAATCTGCTCCTCCGGCTACGCCCTGGAGAAACACGTGGATCCGTCTCAGCCCCCTAGAGGCTGGGTCTTTCGGCCCAGGCTCCACCCATGCTTCTGGCCTCGAAGTCTCGAGACCTACCCACAGCTTTGACCTAGGCCCTCCTCTCGAGCTCCGCCCCTTTGGTCTAGGACACACCCCCTTTCCCCGAGCTCCGCCCCGTGTCCAGTGTATTGCCCACCCCGCACAGCCTGAGTTTGCAATAAAACTGGGACACCGGGGCTTGCACACCTTCTCTGTCGCCTCGAGGGCCGGGGTTGGGAGCCTCCAGGGGTTGAGCGGCGCGGGGGACCAGGCCAGGTAAGGCCTTGCTGAGGGCTGTGCGAGAACCGGTACAACTGCTCTGGTAGGGGATTGCAGGACTAAGTGGCCTGTCCCAGGGCTGGGTGGGAGATGGGATAGTCGTCACACTGTACCTTCTCTCCCGGTGTCCTCGAAGTGCCACGTGGAGCATCCCACCCCCACGGGCATCCTTTCCCTGTTGCCTTCCTCAGGCATTATCAGATTCCCAAACGTCTTCACGGGCCCCTTCTAATCAGTTTCCTGCCCTTCCTCCCCCAACTAACCCCAACTCTAACCCCCATCTCAGTCACCTTGACCCTGGAGCCTCTTAGCCCGAGCCTGGTCTCTCCCTTTTCCCAACTGCCCCTGCAAAGACCTCCCCCGGTAGGCCTTTCCCCCCCACCGCCCCACTTAGTCTCCTGCATGGCACCAAGAATGATGGCACATCCCCAGGTGGGTAAGAAGACAGTGGGATCTGGCATTGGGCCCTCAGCCCTGCCTCTGCCCCTGGACCCAGTACCCTTATGCCCTCCTGTGGCCCGGTTCCTGTCAGTCACAGACCAGCAAGCTCTGTCTGTCCCCATCCCAGAGAAGGCAACTTCCAGCCTGGGGTCTGAGGAGAAATGGGCTCTGGCCTGGAGGGGCGCTGCCACCTGCACCCCTGGAAGCTAGAGGAGGAATACGCCAGCACAGTCCCTCGGTCAAATTCAGAGTTTTGTGGCAAATCATAGAGGGGTCCTCTCAAGCTGGGCCCTGGTGGGGGTGGGGACCTGGGTGTCCTTGTTTCCAGACTCTGGAACAAACCCATGGCTGACTCCTGACATGCTGGGCATCCAGGGGCTAAAGGCCAGCAGCCAGGAAGGACAGGGAAGAATCTCAGACGGTTCCTCTGGGGTCCTGCCCCAACCTGGGGAGCCAGCAGGGGTGGAATTACCATGGGAGCAGAAGGCATGGACAGTGACTGTCAGGGTCTCAGGGTTACATCTGTACCATGTGTGTGGCCAGGAGAGCTGTCATATGATAGGACAGCGCATGGGACAACCAGGGTCATGTCCTCTGCTTGGCTTTCATGGGGGCATGGGGCACTTGGCATGGGCGCAGGGGTACTTTGTGGACCCACACTGGGTGCAGAGGGCAGGCCCTGGCTGGCATCTGCCTGAACCCAATTAACTTCTGCCTCTAGGGGCCAAGCTGGGTGGCTCATGCCTGTAATCCTGGCACTTTGGGAGGCTGAGGTGGGTGGATCACCTGCGGTCAGGAGTTTGAGACCAGCCTGGCCAACATGGTGAAACCCTATCTCTACTAAAAATACAAAAAAAAAAAAAAAAAAAAAAAATTAGCCAGGTATAGTCACAGGTGCCTGTACTTCCAACTACTTGGGAGGCTGAGGGAGGAGAATCACTGGAACTTGGGAGATGAAGGTTGCAGTGAGCTGAGGTCATGCCACTGCACTCCAGCCTGGGTGACAGAGTGAGACTACATCTCAAAAAAAAAAGTTTCTGCCTCTAGGAAGCTTTGCCTTGCCACTCCTGGCCTGGCTCTGTCCTCCGCCCCCTCCCTGCCACTGCTGCCCAACAGCTGGGACTCTGCCGCAGCTCTGTGGGGAACCCTACAAAGGACTCTCTTTCTGTCCCCCACTCACTGTCCTCCCTGCACTAGCCTCCCTCACAGATTCTGTGGTCCATCTGATGGGGCCCTCTTACCTAAGCCCTCCATGGGCTCCCCATAGCCCCCAGTCCAAAGCCCAAAATCCCTCTCCTGATGTGAGTAGTCCCTTCTTGATCTTGCATACCCAGTCTTTCCTGTTCCTCCTTCCTGGGAACCGTATGCCTCCTGCTGGTTTGATCTTCATGCTTTTTTCCCTGGAAGAGGTCCTCACACCACCTCCTCCAGGAAGCCTTCCCTGATCTCCCTGCACATTTGTCTATTAAGCACTTACCACATTAATGCAAGCTCCCCCCTGCCCAGTACCTGTCTCTTCTGCTCTCCTAGAGACCCCCTCAGAGCCAGGCACAGGGTAGAGCACCCCAGGACGCCCCTGGAAGTGTGAGCAGAATGCATGCAACTGGGTCCTGTGCTTCCTGAGCCCAGCAGTTCGGCGTGCCTCTCTGTTAGGAGAGGCCCAAGTTGATTCACCAAGGTGGGAAACCAGGCCCTGCCCCCAAACAGAATGCCCTTCTGTCCTCTCCCACCCCCATTCTATGAGACTGTGGGGAGCTCCCGAGGGCAAGGACAGCCCCACCTTCCCTCAGCATGGTTTTCAGTCCCAGGGCTGGGGACCCACCAGTGCTTGTGATTCTCCTCTCAGCCCGCAGGCCAGTCCATGACTCTGTAAATACACTTTATTTTCCATCTTTCCTGCCTGGGCGACATGTGGAGTGAACAGGCAGTGTGCAAAATGGTGATGGGCAGTGTGGGGAACATGTGGGAGAGCCCCAAGGGCGCCTGCCCCAGTCCTCAGGCTTCATAACACTGAAGAGTGGGTGGCCAGGAAGGGGGGACGGAGCAGGGGTCCCCACCCTAGGAAGCGCCAGGGAGATTGCTTGTGACGCTACTCTACTGGAGGCTCCAGGAGCACCGAGGGGGTCAGCCCCCAGGGTCAAGAGACGGGGGGGGGGCAGGGAGGAAGGGGCCTGGGGGGCATTGTTGGATTTTGGCACCGTTCTCAGCTCTGATTCAGCAGAGACCACGGGACCACCAGGAGGAGGTGAGGGGAGGCTGCTCCACTGGGAAGGTCCTGCCCGGGGGCCTGGCCCTGGCTGAGGGTGGGGCTGGGGACACAGGAAGAAAGGGAAGTACTACTGATGGAGGCCAAAGACCCCCACAGAGATACCCCTCCATCACTGGCAAGGATATGGGGCTCAAGTGTCTCCCAGAGGAAGATGTAGGGTGCTGGGGAGAAGGGTCTCTTCACTTCCTTGAAGCTGCTCTGGCCCCAGAGAAGCAGGGAGACTTCCCGCTGGCCACCCACTCCCCAGGCGGCCCAGCACACAGTAGGGGGGACTTTGGTTTCTGCTGCAGGGGCCATGGTGCCTGCACCAGGCAGGAGAGGCCAGCCTGGCCATCTGTCCCCAGCAGCCTGATTCCCCTAGAGATGGCCAGGGGCTAGTAAAGGGTCACCTCCTCCCAAGGAGTGTCATGGGGTGATGTCCAGCCCAGAGCTGGCGCCCTCCTTTCTCAGTCCTCA
Organism: Alouatta palliata; assembly: GCA_004027835.1. Taxonomy (NCBI): domain Eukaryota; kingdom Metazoa; phylum Chordata; class Mammalia; order Primates; family Atelidae; genus Alouatta; species Alouatta palliata. The sequence continues at coordinate 30,174 of PVKV010022598.1, read as the reverse complement.
TCTAGCTCCTGGGTGCTTCCCAGTTGTGCCGCTCCTGTCCCGGGAAGCCTGCTGGGAGGTGGGAGCTGCCTGCTCATTCAGTGCTGGGACCTCTGGGTCGTCTGTCCCCTGCCCTCTGCCCTCCTGTTAAGAGGGCAGTTAGCCCTCCAGGCACCCCTAGAATGCCAGAGGGCCCGGAGGGGTACAGACCAAGATGAGTAAATACTGCTGAGGAGGGAGAGCCTGCCCTGGGGTCCTGAGGAGCCCCAAGCCGGACCCTGCCCTCTGCGCTGCCTCACCGGGCCTCGCTTTAGGGGTGGCCGAGCCACAAAGGGCACGGAGTTTAAGTGCGGCAGGTGGGGGGCAGAACGCGGACGGCCCGGGTGCCCCCCTGGCTGCGGCCTCCCGCCTCCGGGCGCTCGGGGCACGGCCTTAGTTGTCCAGGCCCTGGCTGTAGGGCGCGGCCAGCTCATCCGGGTCGCTGTCTGAGCTGCCCTCGCTGTCCTTGGCCGGCCTTTCCAGATGGCGGAAGAAACGCGCATCGCGCGGGGACAGAGGATACAACGCGTCCTGCAGGGCCGCGCCCACGCCTACGCCGAGTAGCTCCTCGTCTGATGACGGCAGCGAGTCCTCGTCCAGGTGCCGCGCCAGGCTCAGCCCATCGAAAGCCAGCGGGTCCTCGAAAGGCGGCGGGCCCTTCAGCAGCCGCACCTGGGGCGGGGGACGAGCGCTGCAGGCGTGGACCGGCCTTCTGTCCCGCCCTCCCAAACACATCCTCCGCAAGGCACCGGCGCTCGGCTCGTCCCAGGCCGACGACACCCAGGCCTGTCCCCGGCATCCCCGCGCCGGCTCACCTCGGCCTTCAGTTCCTCGATCTGGTCCTTGAGCTCTCGGATGTACTGCGATGAGTCTGAGTGGTTCAGCTGGCCCTGGATGCGGCCCTCCTCCCTCTGCCGGGTGGGCCGGGTCACGAGGGGTCAGCGCCAGGCTGGGCCGAGGGTCCGGCCCAGTCCCTGACCCCGGCCCCGCCCTCGCCTCTCACCTGGATCTCCAACTCAGCGATGCGCTGCCGCATCTCGGCCACCGCAGCCATGCTGTCCGCCTCCCGCAGTCGCACCGCCATCACCTCCTCCTTGCTCTAGGGTCGCGGAAAAGAGGGCGGGTCAGTGGGCGGAGCGAAGCCGCGACGAGGAGCGTGCCAGGGGGGCGGGAGCACAGGCGGGGGCTGACCAGAAGGCAGGGCCGCGGGCAGGGGCGGATCAGGAGGCGGGGCCACGGGCAGGGGCGGATTGGGGGCGGGGCCTCATGTAGGGAAGTGTTCAGGGGCGGTGCCAAGGTGGCAGGACAGGGCCCCGAGGAAAGGTACCTTGCACTCGGCCTCGGCCTGCTTACGGCGGCTTTCGCTGAGCTGCGTCTGCAGCCCCTTGTTCTGTGCCGCCAAGTACTGCAGCTTCTCCTGCAGCGCAGCGCGCTCCGCCTCCACGCGGTTCAGAAGGTTGCGGTGGATGTGGTCCTGGGGGTGGGAGGGAGGAGGGAGGACTGCGGTGGTCAGAGCCTAGTCCCGGGGCCTGCCATTGACACCACGCCCCTCCCCCGACGGGCAGCCCCGCCCCGCCAACTCACCTGCGTTTCGAGTTCCACCACGCGCTGCCGCAGCTCGCGGCCCTCGGCCAGGGCCTGGGCCTCACGCAGACGCACGCTCATCAGCTCGTCCTGCAGCTCGCCCAGGACCAGCTTCCGTGGGGACTCCTTCCAGCGGCCGCCGCGGGCCAGGTGGGCCTGGGGGGTGATGTAAAGAGGCCGGCGGTCAACCTCCGCTCAAGAACCCGGAGGGGATGGCCCCAGGGGGTGCTCTGTCCGCCAGCACCCACCTGGCCCTCACCTGCCAGGTGTCCGAGAGCTCCTGCAGTTGCAGTTTCAGCTCCCGCGTCGAGGCCACAGCCTGGCCCTCTCGCACCTTGAGCGCCTTCAGCTCCTCCTGCAGCTGCGCCACGTTGTTCTCGTCGGGCAGCGAGCTATTCCTCTGCGGGGAGAGAGGGGTCAGGGCCTGGCAGAGCAGCGCAGCCGCATGGCTCTTCCTGCAGGACCAACGTACCCAGCCACATTTCCTTCTGAGCTCTTCCTTGGGCGGCTCAGATGGTGGAGGGCGGTGCCCTGGACAAGGCCCACAGGGAGCGGACCCGCCTGTGGAACCCGGCTGGAGCTCCTCGGCGGTAAAATGGGCATGGTAACAGCACCTACTCTCACAGGGCTGTCCTAGGGCAACCCCCGTACAGGTGCGTCCTGCACACACATGACTGCTAAGAACCCCCAGGTCTGAGATCCACCCCCTCAGGGACATGATCAGATGGAGGACCTGCCCCAGCAGAAACACCCTGTCTGCCCTCCAGCCCCCAGGCCAGCCCACACCAGGCCAGGCAGTCCCTCTTCCTGGGAACAGGCTCCATTTTTTAAGATGGAATCTTGCTGTCCTGGCGTCCCAGGGCTCAGTGATGGACTATTTGTGCTTCAGGACCCAAACCCAGCTTTCTGGATGAGATCTCCACTGACCCGTGTTTGGGTCTAGGGCTGGGACGGATCTAGCAGCATGTACTGGAGGCACACTTCCCTGTGAAGTGGAGGGAGGTGGGAGGGGAGCCTAGCTCTTGGCTAGTGATGGAGGCCTGGAAGCAGATGGCCTCTCAGTCCTTCATTTGGGAGGAATCCCAAAATAGTGCAGGCTTGAGGGGGTGGGGCATGGCTCCTGCTGAATATGCAAATGGGTCCCTGGGTGCTTTCCTTCCTCTGGGAGCTCTGTGGGAGAGTAGAGTCAGTGCCAACTCAGAGAGCAATTGGGGAGGGACCTAGAAGGCCTGGGATGGTGTCACCATGGCAATGTGTAGGGAGGCAGACCTAATGGGTCTGGGTCTTCCTTCCTCTCCTTCTTGTCCCCCTCCCCTATCCTCCTCTCTCCCTCCCGCCTTCCTGGAACCCAGTACCTGGGGAAAACATGCACAGGTGTGATGGGGGTATCCAGGAAGCTCATAGAAGCCGCCATGCTGCTGGAGTTTGCCTAATACAGGAGGGTGGGCATGCCCCACCTAGGATCATGCTGTGTGTGCGCGTATGTATGTGTGTGTGCATGAGGGTGGGGGATTCTGACCTGGGTCACCCCCAAAGCTTATCCAGGACCCTTCCTGTGCCCCAGGGTCCCCCCGACGCCTGCCTGCCTGCCTCTCCATCGCACCTTTTCCATGTCGAGAACCTTGTCCTGCATCTCCCGAAGGGCCCCCAGTGTCTCTGTCTCCCGAAGCCTTGACTGCTCCAGCTCCGTCTCCAGGTGGGACACGAAGTCCTCTGTGAGGCGTGGGTTCTCCTGAGGGAGGCAGAGAGCTTCATGGGGCCCCAGGCCATGGCTGGGGGATGGGCAGCCTCCCCAGCACCCTTCAGCAGAGAAGAGGGCCCAGGCTTGAGGTGTCCTGGGCTGGACACCCTGATGTTCAGAGCAGAGGGCCTAGAGGTCCTGGCACCCATGCAGCTGGCCTGGTCCAGCTTCTTCCCTGGAAAGGCCGAACAGAGGGGACAATCTGAAAGGGGACTTGATTGGCCTTCAGAGGCCCCAAGGGATCCCAGTGACTGTGGTTTTCTGGGATTACTGGTGAGAGTGGGAGATGGGTTCCTGCTGGGTGGTCATGGTCACAGTCACATGGTGGGTGAGGCTGGGGCTGGGGTGGGGCCTGGAGCTGTGTCCCTATCTCTCCACCTCTCTCCTCTACATCCTGCCCCCCATTTTAAAACAGGGAAGGATGGGAAAAGAGTTTGTGGGGATCACCCTCTTGCTGTGCCCTGGCTTCTCAGAGGTTCCCCAGTGGGGGCTCCCCGAGTGATGGACACTGCCACCTGGACCTGAAAAAGGACACCTAGCCCCTGGGGTGGGAGCCAAGCTCCCTCTCACTGGCCCTGTAGCCTGGCAGGGCAGTTCTCTGGGGGACTGCCTCGGCCCTCCCAGCCACCCACCCTCTTCCTATGGGTCTCTGAGATCCATGTTTGACAGTGGCCCTGCCTTGGCCCAGATGGCCTCCAGGCCCCATGTGGAGGCCCTGCTAGACTGTAGCTCCTCTGAGCCACCTCATCTTGCCTGCAGTGGCCTCCCTTTGGGCCTGAGGAGATGGCCCTGGGCCTCCCTAATCTCTGCATCCCCCAAGGCCAGAACTCAGGGATGGTTGGCAAAGTCTCTCTGACTGGTCTGAAAGTAGGCATCATGTGGTGGGTGGGATCAACCCAGCCTCAGTTTCCCTAATGTCCATGCTGCCTCAGAGCAAGGTGGGACAAAGACTCTGAGGGCTACAACACCAGCATCATACCAGTGTGGTTCATGGGAACAAGCAAGAAACAGTGAGAAACGGCTTCCTCTCCCCTCCCCCTCCCCTGGAGCAGTGGATCAGCTAGAATTCCCAGGCCAAGGCCTGAGCCACAGTCTCTGGGCCTAGGGGTGAAGGGGGCACCTCTGTATTGGATGGCTCTTCTTTCTCAAGCACCCCGTGGTTTCTCCAACCCACACCCCACTGCCAGGCCCTGCTGGGTCAGGCCAGGATGGCAGCAGGGCCTACAGCGTCCCTCCCTGCCTCTCCAGGGCATGTGTTGCTGTGGACCTGCAGGGCTTGGGGCTGCAGCCACCAGTGCTCCCTGCTATCAGGAAGGCCAACTGCTGGGTGCAGCTGCAAAGTTCTTTTTTCTTTTTTTTTTTTTAGATGGAGTCTTGCTTTCTTGCCTAAGCTGGAGTGCAATGGTGCCATCTCAGCTCACTGCAAGCTCCTCCTCCCTGGTTCTAGTGATTCTCCTACCTCAGCCTCCTGAGTAGCTGGGACTATAGGCACCCACCACCACACCTGGCTAATTTTTGTATTTTTAGTTGAGATGGGGTGTCTCATGTTGGCCAGGGTGGTCTGGAACTCCAGACCTCAGGTGATCTGGAAGGCCGACCGTCCCACCCTCCAGGGCCTCCTCGGCCTCCCAAAGTGCTGAGATTACAGGTGTGAGCCACCTCACTGTCGCAGTTAAGTTCTAAAAGCTTTCAGGAGAAGCAGATCTTGGGGTGGGGCCCCAGTTCATGGGCCTGCCCATCACGGGATCCAAAGTTAATGGCTCACAAGAGATTCGGAGTGCCCCCTCAGCCCCACCTTGCCGGCTCAGAGCTCACCAAAGAGCCCCAGCCCGCCCTGCTCCCATTCTTCATGGCTGGCCCCCAGGGGACAGCCAACAATCCTTCAGACCCTGGGGAAAGGCAAGGGCCTCCGTAAGGAGTCACAGCCCTATCTGCTGCCTGAGACACGGAGGGAACCCTGCAGGGACCACCCTGTCTTTCAGAGGCCTCCGTGCTGAGGCTGGGGGCTGGGAAGTCAGATACTGCAGACACCCCACCAATGTGGCAGGAAATGGAGATCAGGATGTCCCGGAATGTGGAGCTGCTGGGGGAGAATCTGGCTTGTCTCTGGGTTCCCTTTACCCCAGAAAGGAACAGGAGGGTCAGGCGCTGGCAGAGACCGGGCAGATCTGAGCGCTGAAAGAAAACCGTGGGGCGGGGGCGCGGGGCGTGCCCTCGGCAGTCCCGCCCCCGCGCCCGTACCTGCTGCTCCTGCAGCTGCCGGATAGTGCTCTGCGCCTTCTGCAGGTCTTCAGCCGCCGAGCTGCACTGCTGCCGCACCACTGCCAGCTCCCGCTTGATGACGTAGTTCTCCTCCGCCTCCTGCGCCCGTGTCACTTGCCCCTGAGCACAGCGAGGACCGGGGGAGGGGGAGGCCGTGACCCTCGGCTCCCACCCCAGGCCCTGCCTCCCGCCACAGGGGGAGGTCCAGAGAGTGGAGGAGGGGGGAAGTGAGGGGGGCCTCCCGTACTCAGAGCCTGGGATGGGCGCCCCACTGGGTCTGGGGACGTGGGTAGGGGACAGGCAGGAGTAGGACACCTGGAGGAGCCGAGCCAGCCCTGGGCTTGGAGAGCTCCATCTCCTTCCCTACTCTGTCTCTTGGTCTCTGCTCCAGGTGGGGTCCTTATCCAGAAGCAGGGGCACAGTGAGGCCACCTGTGCCTATTCATGCCGGACTCTGCCGGTGAGGGCGAGGATGTGGGGACAGCTGAGGTCCCGGCAGGACAGAGCTGGGCTCCTGGGGGCATTCACCTCTCCCGGGGCATTTTCTCCAGTCCTGGGGTCTGGGGCCTCCACCTGTCTGGGGCTAAGACCCCTTTTTCCCCCCACCTCATCTTCATCCCCTACCCAATTTGGGCCCCATTCCAGGCTCAAAGCCACCAGGTGGCGGGTGGGAGCTTCCAGATAAAGCCATTCAAGATGAGGTGGCAGCAGGAGCAGGTGAGCTAGAGAAGGTGGGAGCAGGCATTGCAGGTAGGAGCAGAGAGCAGCAGCGTGAGGGCCAGGGCGCCTGTGTGCATGTGTATGTGCGTGTGCGTGTGTTTGTGACCTCAGGACTGCACAAACCAGGGCCTGATGTGAATCTCCTCTTAGGTTCCCCAGCCCTCCTGGGTCTCCACCCTGTGTTGCCTGGAGGAAGCTTTCTGTACATGCGTGTGGACATTCACACCCAAACATACAGACACCCCCTCCACACACACGCTTCTCCCAACTTCACATGCCCCGCACCCCGGGGAAGCCTCTGTGTCCCCCAGAAGCGGTCCCCAGCTGCCCCATGCATGGCGCCAGGCCTGCCCGCAGGATGGCAGGGAAGAGGTGGTTACTGGCTGTTGTGTGCAGGGTGCAGGGAAGGGGCCAGGAAGGAATCCGTAGAGGGGATAAAAAGCTACAGTACCTGGATTAACCTATCAGCCAGAGCAGCGCTCTCCTACCCGGCGAAGGGGATTCCCAGCGACAGGGGGAGGAGGCAGAGCGGAAGGCGCGGGGACAGGAGAGGGGAGACAGACAAGAACCACTTGTCACTAACGCAGTGGACTATCTCTAGAAGCAGGGGAGAGAGGAGGGAAGACCAGAGAACCAGCAGGAGAGGACCCGGAGGAAGACCAAAGCCAGAGCCAGCTCCATCCTGGAGAGGGGTTCGGTGTGAGCGGGGAGGCCGGGGGTGTCCGCGGCTGCGGGGGAGGCCGCAGGGCTGAGAAACCCACTGTCCCACCCTCCAGGGCCAGCCAGGAGGCGGCTGGCTGGAAAAACTGTGGGGGGCGGGGGGAATTTCGGCTTCATGCGGACCTCCCGGATAGTAGGGGAGGAGAGGGGTGCATTTTAATTTTAAGGCAGAACAAGGCTTTAGGGTGAGGGCAATCAAATCCGGTTGCCGACCCACTTCCCGTGGCTAGTGGAGGGTCACGTGAGGAGCAGGAAGTGGGGGGCTCAGCGAGCCCCCGATTCCAACCCCATCCTCAACATGTTGGGGAGCAGAGTCCGGGCTGCGGCTCCCCACCATGGCGCCACGCTCCTCCTACACACGATTTCCTTTTCTTTAAGGGCGAGACTTCCAAATTACAGGGTGGGGTGCCTTGTGGCCCATCAAAGCAGCAGTTCTCCCTCCTCCTCACCCCTCCCCATCCGCGCAGCTGGGGAGGGCGCGGAACACAAATGGATTCCAGTGGCTGCAGGCCACTGCGAGTTTTAACTCGCCCGCACTCCAGGATTAATCACAATACGAGTTGCCCCCAGTTATAGGGCACCCCAAATCGGGTTCAGGTCGGGTCTTGGGCCTGAGGCAGGAGGGTAGGACTACTTAGTCCTCCAGAGAGGAAAAGGCTGAGAGGATTCGGGCCCCAGGTTGGCGGCCACGCCCCGCATGGTGGACCACGCCCCATGGCGACCCAGTCCCCACAGTGGCCATGACCCTCACCTTCTCTAGGGTTTCAATCCGCTGTTTCAGGAGCCGGTTCTCCGTCCGAAGCCTCTATGGGGGTAGGGGGAGAGCACGTTATAGCCTGCCCCCCCCACACCTATCTACACGCACCCCTCATTCACCCACCCGCCAAGGTCAGTCCCCTTAGGGCCAGGCCACTTTTCCGGTCAGGGCGCAGCCAGCATCTTACATTCTTGGTCAGCGATTTCAGAAAAGAGGGCCAATTCCTGTTCAGACTGGCTTGATTTTTTTAAAAAAAGTTTTAAAACAAACCTGGGTTCAGTAAAAATAACAGTGAGTGCATTTGTGGCCGTGTGTGTGTCTGGGGGCCGGTCAGTACCCATATCCCCTCAGAAGACTCCATCCCACCCATGGGTCAGTTTGCCCAGGGTTGTGGGGGAAGCCGTTGTCATGAAGCCCCCACCCACCCCTCACTGCTTTTCCCCAAGAGCCCGGGTTCAATTCTGGGGACAGGCACCTCTCCGAGTCTGGGTCCAGGGTGCTGATCACTCATCCTTCCTTGACAATTACATTCCCATGACCTGGCTGAGAGCAAGCTGTCCCCTTTGGTTTTCACTGCTCCCTGGCTGGGGTTTCGAAGACGTCTCGCTTGCTCTTGCCTTCCATTCTGTGCTTATGGATTTTGGTTAGATATTTGCAGTTTTAGGCCGGGTGCGGTGGCTCATGCCTGTAATCCCAGCACTTTGGGAGGCCGAGGCAGGCAGATCACCTGAGGTCAGGAGTTCGAGACTAGCCTCTAGTAAAAACAGAAAAATTAGCCAGGCGTGGTGGCGCATGCTTGTAATCAATCCCAGCTACTCTGGAGGTGAGGCAGAAGAATCACTTGAACCCGGGAGGCGGAGGTTGCAGTAAGTTGAGATCACACCACTGCACTCCATCCTGGGCGACAGAGTGAGAATCTGTCTCCAAAAAAAAACAAACAAAAAAGATATTTGTACTTTAGGTTCCCCCAGGAATCTCTGGAGGCAGGTGAGGTTTGCAAACGAGCTGCGTCCTGTCTACCTGCACCTCCCTGCTTGATACAAAGGTGGTGCAGAAATTGTTTGGATTGGCAGGTGAGTGAGGGTCCTGCCACACTGCAGGTCACACAGAATATTTCCTGGGTTTCTTCTTGGAAGAAAAGGCGATGGAAACACCCAGAACATTCCCAGGAAGCAAATTCAGTCAGAGAGAACTGCAGACTTGATAGTCATTGATGCAAGTCATGTGGGGAAACTGAGTTGTCAAAGTGTGGCAGGGCATTGCCCTAGTCCCTCAGCTTGGCTGGGTCAGAGCTATTTCAGGCACAGGTCTCTGGCCCTCATAGCAATCTGCTGCCCTGATCCCTGGCTTTCCCTGCCATCTCTCTGGCTTCAACCCGATGTGCTTCAGCATCAAGCACAGCCATCCTTGCAGAAGCTGCGTGTACTTTTTGTATTTATTTTAATATTTTTGTAGAGATGGGGTTTTGCTATGTTGCCCAGGCTGGTCTCCAACTCCTGGCCTCAAGCCGCCCTCCCACCTGGGCCTCCCGAAGTGTTGGGATTACAGGTGTGAGCCACCGTGCCTGTTGGAGCTGGATTTGAACCCTGGTCTGCTGGGCTCTAGTGTTAGCCACTCTGTGGCTATGCCCCTGAAGAGGATGAAGCCCAGCTGTGCTGGGTTTGTGTCTGTGTCTGCTCCTATCACTGCACCGGGGTGCCCTCAGTCTCAGCTGTGACTTTTGTACACAGTAGGTGCTCAATAAATGCCTTTTATTTTAAACTTTTTTATTTTTGTCCTCTGAAGTGAATGAATTGAACTAAATTTTTTTTTTTTTTGAGATGGAGTCTCGCTCTGTTGCCCAGGCTGGAGTGCAGTGGTGTGATCTCAGCTCACTGCAACCTCTGCCTCCTGGGTTCAAGTAATTCTCCTGCCTCAGCCTCCTGAGTAGCTGGGATTACAGGCGTGCACCATAACGCCCAGCTAATTTTTGGATTTTTAGTAGAGATGGGGTTTCACCATGTTGGCCAGGATGGTCTTGAACTCCTGACCTCAAGTGATCCACCTGCCTTGGCCTCCCAAAGTGCTGGGTTTCCAGGTCTGAGCCGCCTCACCTGGCAATAAATGCTTGTTGAGTAACTAAAATCATGTGTAAAGGGAAGAACGCACAGGGAAGAAGAGTTCAGCTTTGCACAGTCGGGGAACCCCCTGACCTAGCAGGGCTGGTAGGCCAGATGCCCCAGGAACCAGGGGCCCCGGATGAACACCTGCACCCTGCCCTACACACCCTGGTGCCTGGGCCCTGCTTGGGGGATCCTCCACTGCAGCCTTCTTGAAATTCCTCCAGCCCCAGGCACACTGCTGCTCCTGGCCTTTAACCCTCGACTCCCTGGGCCAGGAGCCTCTGTCCAGGTCAGCCTTGCCTGCTGTGTGTACACCCTTGTCTGGAGCATTTAGAGTCCGCATTCTAGTTCAGTGGTTTATTGATTGCTTTCCCATGATGCCAGGTGCCCCAGCAGGGCAGGGACCTTGACTGTCTTGGTTACCGCGGTGTTAGCCAGGGGAGGCGCTCACACACCGGTCTAACAGGTGAAGGATGGCGCAGGTGGACAGAGGCCTGTCCGCCAAGGACGGCCAGGCCTGCCTGTGCGCTGGGCAGGCCTGCCCCCTAGCGGCCATTCTTTAGAGTAGGGCGGGCAGCTGCCAAGGGCCTCCCATCCTTGTCCCCGTCCCCTGGGCCCCTGGACTCACTTTAATCTCGATCTGCTCCTCCATCTCCTTGCTCTTCATGGCTGCGTACTCCTTCTCCAGCCTGCAGAGTGGGAGGGCCCTGTGGTTACTGTCATGTCCTCGGGACATACCCCCTTCCCACCAGTACCCTGGTCACCCAGCAGGCACCGACCTCTTCATCTTCTTGGGGTTGTACTTGACCTGGTAGGCTTTGAGGACCAGCTTGTCTGGGCAGCTGTCGAACTGGTGGGGGATCACTCTCTGGAAGTACTGTGGGGACACAGCCGGTCACCAGGTCATGGACAAGTAGGCCCTAACCACCAGGGCCACCTGAGCCCTGCTGCCCTGGCGGGGCAGGAACCAGTCTGCCCGGGCTGTCGCCATGTCCTCTACGCCATGTCCTCAGTGTTTGTGGAGCAACAGAAAGACTGAGCGTGAGGAGAGGGAATGAGGGGCTGCCGGCAGCCAAGGCCTTGGTTCCAGAAGAAAAGCAAGGCAGATGCTGGCTGTGGTAGCTCATGCCTGTGATCCCGATGATTTAAGAGGCTGAGGTGGGGGGGAGTCGCTTGAGCCCAGGAGTTTGAGACCAGGGTGGGCAACATAGTGAGACCCCATATCTATAAAACAAACAAACAAACAAATAATAGGCTGGGTGTGGTGGCTCACGTCTGTAATCCCAGAACTTTGGGAGGCCGAGGTGGGTGGATCACCTGAGGTCAGGAGTACAAGACCAGCCTGACCAACATGGAAAAACCCTGTCTCTGTTAAAAAATACAAAAATTAGCCAGGCATGGTGGTACATGCCTGTAATCTCAGCTACTCAGGAGGCAGAGGCAGAAGAATCTCTTGAACCCGGGAGGTGGAGGTTGCGGTAAGCCAAGATTGCACCATTGCACTCCAGCCTGGGCCACAGAGCAACTCTGACTAAAAAAAAAAAAAAAAAAGAAAGAAAGAAAAAGAAAAAAAGAAGAGCAGACCAAGGAGGCTGTCCTGGGAGTGAAGGCTGAGGGTCGGGGAGCTGACACTGGCGACCTTGATGGGGGAAGGAGGGTGGGCATGCAGGGGGCCTGTGCAAAGGGTTAAGGTAGGCTGAGGGGGGACACGGTTCCCGCTCCCGGCCCAGCTGGGCCGCTCTGGCAGCTGTGGACAATGCCCGCCCGTGTTCATGGACACAACCGTGGCCTTTGTGCATTCTTCCCTGAAGCACCAGCTGGAGAACGCCGGGAGGGGGCAGGGGCCCGAATGGTAGAGAAATGGCGGTGGGAGGCAGGCTGGCCAGCAGTAGGGCCTCCCGGCAGGCCAGGCCAGGGCAGGGCAAGGTGTGAGGTTGTGCAGACCCCACACTCCCTCCTGTGCCCTCACCAGGCCGGGGGCAGGGTGGGGAGGCCCTCATGGTCAGCCAGCGTCATGATTTGCCATCAGGCTCCGGGCTACCTGCAGGGTTGGGGGCAGGAGGTGGGCAGTGGGCCTCCCAGGGCTCAGCCTGGGCCTGGGCCTCCTATCTCCCTGCAGCCAGGCTGCTGGCCCTGGACTGTGTCTGGCAGAGCGTGGTGGGGTCCCCTGGTCCCTTAGGGAGACCTCAGGGGACCAAAGCAGATGGGAACAGATCAGGGATGTCAGGCACACCATCTTCCACCCTTGAAGCCAGGCCCTTTCTGTCACTTGAGAGTGCATCCTGCGATCTGGAGCCCCTGGTTGGGGGCAGCCCCACCAGCCCTGGCCCTCCCGGCCCACCTGGGACATCCCCTCCATATCCAGCTGCATCAGCTCCGCCTGGTTCACCTGCAGCAGGGCGAGGCCCACTCGGAACACAATCTCCAGCCCCTGCAAAGGCAGCAAAGGCAGTGGGAGGAGGAGGGCAGGGAGGCTCCTGTTCCAGCCACCCCTAGGCGGTTCTCTGCCCTCCCCAGCCCCGCCAGTCCTCACCTCATACATGAAGATGTCGAAGACCCGGGTGGCAACGGGGAGTGGGAAGGTGGTCAGGAACAGTGTGAGGAACCAGGACGAGGCATACATAGATGTGTGGAAGCTTTGGGAGCGGAAGTGGGTGTTGAGGTCTGGGAGCTGCTCCTGGAGGGGTGGGAGGCCGGGTGGGCACAGTGAGGGGGATGCCCTCCCACCCGGGGGTGCTTGGCCTCAGTGTCCCCACCTCCAGGGAGCCCTCCTGGACCTGCGCTGGGCAGCCCGAGGCTCCTTTCCTGGTGCTCCCTCAGCACTCTGTCTGGGGGAAGCCAAAGTACCCCAGAGCTTTGAGCAGCAGGGGGCAAGGACCAGGCAGGGGTGGCAAGAGCTGTGGGTGTCGGGGGCCTGCCCTGGGTAGGCCATGTGTTCATGGCAGCTCATGGAGTCCTCACGACAGCCTGAGAGGGTGTATCTGAGGCTGGAGGAGTTGGATCACTCCCCACAGACACCCAAAGAGCCAGAGGTGGAACACAGGCGAGTGGCAGCCCCTAGCCCTGGGGGAAGCCCCACCCTCGCCCTGTTATGTGAACCGCCAGTCGCTGTACCTCTCTCAGCCCCCAGCATAAAGCTTTGTGCAAGCTGTGTTTGACTGGCCTGAACTCTAGACAGCCAGAAAGTGGCAGGCAGCTGGGGAAACTGAGGCTAGGGAAGGCGTTAGGATCCCGGGCTTCCTCCCAGCACCAGGGGCTCTCTGCGACCTGGGTTTGCAAACTTGGCTATGGGAGAACTCCACTACCCAGCCTGGGTGGGGTGACGTCTTCTCTGCAGCCCAGGCCTCCCGCTGGTGGCATTACCAGGCCCTCTTAGGCTACAGCACCACCCATGCTCCAGGCCAGGGGAGCAGGGCTGTCACATCCAGGAATGACTGTACAGCCCCACCTGCCATGGCAGCTGGGGCCCTGTTGTGTGTGTGTGCGCGCGCACGCACGTGGGTGTGTGTGTAAATGCAGGTATGTGTTCGCGCATGGCCTCAGCAGCTCTGTCTGCCAGCAAGGAGCAGGCCCTGCGGGGGCTGCTATTTATAAACAGATGTCTGCGGCTCTCCGGTAATCAGGCAGGCAGACAACCCTTTCCCTCCTTCCACCACACTCAGATGCAGACAAGTGGGTGGCCTTGGGTGTGCCCCATGTCAACCTGTCCTGCCCCCTGCCTCAGTGGTCCTGCGAGTACCCCTGAAGTGGTGGCTGTCCTGTCCCTCCAAGCATCCTTCAGGGCAGGGCTGCATGGGGAGAGGAGCACCTTTTGGAGTTGGAACACCCAGGTGTGATTTCACAGGCTTGGAATTTTCAGTCCAAGAGATGCCTGGGGATGGCCTGGGGTGCCAGCCCTGCTCTTCCGGGGCCCTGCCCACCTGTGGCCCTGCTCACCTGCAGCATATACTCGAACTGATAGATGCAGAGCCCAAGCTCGGCCATGCTGGGCTTGAAGAGCTCCCGAAGCCGGTATTCCTGCATCAGCCGCACGAACACACAGAAGGCCTCCTCCTCAGGCATCTGGGGGGGATGGGCACGTGGGGGGATTCAGGGCAGGGGAGAGGGGCGTCTCACTGCTCATCAGGGCCCTGGGGTACAGGGGCCCATGTCCATGTCAGTACCTGGCTCCCTAGACCCTCATGACACACTGCTGTCCCTGTGTCCCCACTTGCTGTTTTGCTGAAGGAAAACCTGAGGCTGAAGTCACCTGTCAGGGGTTACTCGGCAGGGAAGAGTGGAGCTGGACTTGAACCCAGGGCTAGCCACTGCCACCACCCACCTGGTTAGTATACCTCCTGTCCACTCCCAGCTGCATCCTTTCTCCCTGTCCTAAGCCTTCTGGTTTCTCTGGAGGAGACCCCCAAGACCCATAAACACCACGCTGATGACCTAAGTTCCCAGCCTGAGGTTCTTGTCCAAACCTGAGAGGTGGCAGAAAGAGACAACCTGTCCCTGCAAACCCTGTCTCTGTCCTGGATGATACAGCGGACAGGACCCAACCAGACAGGTGCCCCTCGCTGGGCCTTGGCCTGGGGATGGGCAGAGGTCATGGGTTTGGATGGAGAGGAGGGATCTGTTCCCAGTGGGATGCTGGAAAGTGGCCATGCCACTTCTATCCTCCTCTTAGGGACTGAGCTCAGGGTGGGCTGTCATCTGGCAGGAGCCCAGCCACCCCCCAGCCACCTACCTGCATGAGAAGCAGCCCCACGATGAAGGCGCTGCCCTGGCAGTAGCCCACCTCCCGGTCCACCAGCGAGTATGCCTGGAAGGGAATGGTGAATCCTCAGGGCAGGGTCCTGCTGCCCAGCACAGCCGGTGAACAGGGGAACTGCTCCTTCCTTTGAGACCAAGGGAGTGGGGAGCCCCTGGGTTCACCTTCATGACGTTGAAGAGGACCTCCTGGCCCAGGCTGTCCTGGCCTTTGAAGAACTCATGTTCTGGGTAGGTGCGGGCGATGTCCCTTCGGATTAGCTTCTCGCACGGCGAGGACATCTTGAGCAGCTCGGAGTACTGGTTCTTGACTGGCATGTCCGTGGCGCTGCACAGGAGCTGCCACACGATGGCCCGGAAGTGGTGCGGGATGCCCTTTCGGATCAGCTCCTAGCCACGGGAGAGGGAGGCGAGGCTGGACTCTGTCCCAGTGCAGCCTCCCTGTGGCCACCCGGCCTGGCTCCTCAGGTGTGGCTCATCCAGGCCTTGAGCGTGGCACAGAACTCATGGTGCCCAACCCTTTTTTTTTTTCTTTTTTTAGAGACAGGGTCTCACTCTGTCACCCAGGCTTGAGTGCAGTGGTGTGATCTTGGCTCACTGCAACCTCTTGCCTCCTGGATTCAAGTGGTTCTCCTGCCTCTGCTCCCAAGTAGCTGGGATTACAGGTGCATGGCACCACGCCCAGCTAATTTTTGTATTTTTAGTAAAGACGGAGTTTCACTATATTGGCTAGGCTGGTCTCAAACTCTTGACCTCAAGTGATCTGCCCCTTCGGCCTCCCAAAGTGCTGGAATTACAGGTGGAAGCCACTGTGCCTGGCCTACCTGGCTAATTTTTATTTATTTATTTATCTTTTTACTGAGGCAGTGTTGGGTGGCGGGGGTGGGGCTGGGGCGAATCTACCTGGCTAATTTTTTTTTTTTTTTTTTTTTTTGAGACGGAGTTTCGCTCTTGTTGCCCAGGCTGGAGTGCAATGGCGCGATCTCGGCTCTCCGCAACCTCCGCCTCCTGGGTTCAAGCAATTCTCCTGCCTCAGCCTCCCGAGTAGCTGGGACTACAGGCACGTGCTACCATGCCTGGCTAATTTTTGTATTTTTAGTAGAGACGGGGTTTCACCATGTTGACCAGGATGGTCTCGATCTCTTGACCTTGTGATCCACCCGCCTCGGCCTCCCAAAGTGCTGGGATTACAGGCGTGAGCCACCGCGCCCGGCTACCTGGCTAATTTTTAAACTTTGTATAGAGTTAGAGTCTTACTATGTTGCCCAGGCTGGCCTTGAACTCTTGGCCACAAGCGATCCTCCCACCTCAACCGCCCAAAGTGCTGGGATTCCAGGCGTGAGCCACTGCGCCCCAATCCTTTGTGGGCACTCCAGCACAGCAAGCACATGGGCACCCGAGGTGCAGGGCCTGTCCAGCTCCACCTTCACTCACTCTCTCCTGTCCCTGTGCCCTGGCAGGACACCCTGAAAGTGCCTGCACACCTCTACTGCTGCTGCTGTGCCCAGGCTGGAGCCCTGCAGACCCTGGCACTGCCAGGTGGCTGAGTGACCATGCCACCAGCCCACGCCCTTGGCCCTGCCCTGCCTGCCTGGGCGTCGCCCACCTTGAGCAGCTTCTCCTTCCGGCGCCGCCACTCCTCCCACTCGTTGGCGATCCGGCCCCACAGGATCCATGTGTCCTCCTCCAGGTGGCTCAGGTTGGAGGAGGCCGAGGAGCTGGACACCAGTGAGGAGCCGCTGTTCCGCCTTGAGCCATTCATGGAGCGCATGGACTTGGAGTCGGCCTCCAGGAGCCTGGGCAGGAAGGGCCGGTGGAGGGGGCACCAGTGACTTCCTGGGGACAGGAAACCTTGGGGAACCCAGCCTGTCCTCCCAGGGGCCTCAGAGGACACCAGGGATTAGGTCTCTCTTTTTCTTTTTTTTTGGAGACAGAGTCTTGCTCTGTCACCCAGGCTGGAGTGCAGTGGTGTGATCTTGGCTCACTACAACATCCACCTCCTGGGTTCAAGCGATTCTCCTGCCTCAGCCTCCCAAGTAGCTGGGTTACAGGCACCCACCTCCAAGCCTGGGTAATTTTTGTATTTTTAGTAGAGACAGGGTTTCTCCATGTGGGCCAGGCTGGCCTCAAACTCCTGACCTAAGGTGATCCGCCCACCTCAGCCTCCCAAAGTGGATTACAGGCATGAGCCACCATGTCCAGCCTAAAACTTGCATTTTAAACGGGGGCAGGGCCAGAGGAGGAAAGCCGGAAGGCCCAACTCAACACTTCCTCCAGTCCTGGCTCTATCAACCACGGGGGATTCACAGATTCGGTTGAGCTCTCAAACCCTCGGCGGCCTCATGTCAACGGGGTGGGGACACGTACGTTCAGCCAGGGTTGGGAGGATGAAAGGAGGTGTCCCTCATCCAGCATCTGGAGGTAGCTGTCACCTTGCACAGGCTGGGACTGGCTCTGAGTGTGAGGGGCACCTGGGAACTCCTGTGGGGGCCCAGGCTGCACCCCAAGATTCCACCTCAGCCCCCAACTCACCGGTTCTGCTCTTCGAGCTTGGCCAGCAGCTCCAGCTCATCGGGGCTGAGGTTTTCAGAGTCAGAGGTGGGGGAGCAGGTAGGGGCCGACAGGGCCTCCTGGGATGAGGAGTCGGGGCTCAGAGTGGGGCTTGCCATGGTGTGTGGGCTTGTTAGCCACAAGCAGGGTTGGTTCACAGCTCTGTCTGGGGGCCAGAGACACACATGATTGGCATTGGGTGGGTGCCCACCTGTCCTACTTGCCCACCCTTGGGACATTTCCTGACCCTGGGCTTCCCACCTCTGGTACCCTCGCTCTGTGTGCCCCTCATCCCCATGCACCCCAGCCCAGGTGACAGCCATGCTGCCCCTTCTGTTGGAGACCCTGGCGATTGGGATCCCTGCCTGTGTAGCCAGGCTGGATGTCTGGATGGAGATAGGAGGACCATTGCCAGGACCCAAGCCATCCAGGCCAAAGCGCAACTCGACACTCCTGAGTCTAGAGCAGGATCCAGGGCAGAGGCTCCCCATCACTCAGGGCTCCACGGACTCTGCTGGGACCTTGGGGTGCAGGAGCCCTGCTTCACCGGCCCTTCCTAACAGCTCAGTGTCCATCCCTCCGCGGCCTGCCCTGGGAGCCCTATATCAATGTCTGACTTTCCCCATCTCATCAACCAAAGTGGGTTGCTGGCATGGTCAGGAGCAATTACTTTTCGACTGTTAATTGTCTGGCGCTACCAACGGCCGGAAGAGTTGACTCCCCTTGGGCTGGGAAGCCAGGGATGTGGCAGAGTGCTGGGAATCTGCGTCCTGGCAGACACAGAACCAGAGCTGTGGGCTCCAATCTGTATCCAGAACTTGGCCTGCCACGTACTGGGTAAGTCTCAGTCACATCTCTCCCATCCTTTTGCGGTGTCATCTGGCCTGACCCTAATGGGGGCTTCAAGGACACTGGCATCTCAACTTCTGCCAGCCTGGCAGAAGCACCATGTCGAAACAAAGGCCCTGGGCTCAAATGGATCTGCGTCTGAAGCATGGCTCTCCCTCGACCAGCTGTGTGACCTTGGGCCAGTCACTTGGCATTTTTGAGCCTCCATACACTGAGATCATACAGGACCTAGCCTCAAGGGTGGCTATGGAAACTGAGCATGTGACTGCCCATAACGTGGTCAGAACAGAGCATGACACTCAGTGACAGCCCCGTGGGAATCGGCTATCACTGTCCATCCTGGGGCCAGGGCTCCTGGGTTCTGCTGTGGCCTGTGTGGGGGCTTATGGCCAGGGGACCCCTAGTTGGGGGATCTGGGGGAAAGGAATGGCTATGAGAGTGGAGGCAGGGGCTGGGGATGGCGTTCCTTTATGCTTCTTCCTGGTGAGCCCAGGCTGGCCCACAGCATCTGAGAAGATGAGGATACCTAGGGTCCTGGTGGCAGGAAGGAAACCCTCCTTCCACCTCCTTATTTGCATGGTCCCTCATCCTCCGCCCACTGCCCGGCATGCTCTGTACCACTTGGCCCCACCTGACTTGGCTGACAGCTTTACCTACAGAGGGGGCTTCGCTGGGTCCTTGGAGTGGGGACATCTGGAACCCCAGGCGGCAGAGGGACAGTGGCGGGACCATAGCAGACCACTCTGTACCTGCCTGGCTACTGCTGGGTCACTGGGCACATTCCCACAGCCCAGACTCAGCCCCCAACCAACTCCTGAGGGCCCATGGGTTGGGTAGACTTGACCCTGGCCACCCCAGTCCTCCTGGAACGGGGTTGGGGGAGGTGCACCATTCTGTTTTTACCTCATGGGGACCCAGAGCCCTTCTCCAGGCCTCTGTGGCTCCCCAGGGCTGCTGGTTCTACCTTGGGCCCTCGAGTGTTCCCCTAGTTTGCCAAGTGCTGAGCGTTTTGGATTTTGGTGAGTGGAAGGAACTCTCTTATTTTCAAGTGGGCTGGGGCCACCTGACCCAAAGAGCAAGCTGCTGGGCACCACCTAACCAGGAGTTAATCATTCTCGAGACAGGGACAGTGGGGGCTGCTCTGGGGCCTCCCACAGAGTCAAAGTCTGAGGCCAGCAGGGCAGAAACAGGGGCTGTGGACAAGAAGTGCTGATCAGAAGGACCTCTCTGGGCGGGGAGGGGCTGGGAGAATGGGGAGGAGGTGGTGGAGGTGAGGCCGGAGCCTCAGAACCACAGATGGAGTTTGGGGGCAGTGAGAGCTTCCAAACCGAGGAAACCAAAGCCCAGGGCATCAGCCCCACTCAATCTCTGCCCGAGCCTCGGTTTCTGATTTTTAAAATCCCCAAACCCCGGAGCTTTCCACTAGCAGAGGCTGTTCAGCTGTTTATCAGGTATGTGTGTGTATTTCATACAGGAAGTGAAATGTATTAAATAAGCAGGGCTGAAACTTGCAGTCTGAGAGGCAGGAACCTTCTGATCCCAATGGAACTTTCTCTCCACTCATCCTCAGACTCTCTCAACACTGGAAACCATCCTCCTGAAGCGTGTGTGCACACACAACACACATGCACTCTCACTCCTCACACGTGTACACACTCATTCACACCCACACCCACTCACATACAAACTCTCACACATACACATGCACACACTCGGATACACACACCTATGCCTACTCACACACACATGCTCACACACCTCTACACATTCACACACACATGCACACACTTGACACATGCTCATGTATATTCATACACATACACACACACACTCAGATACACACACCCAGTACCTTCACATACATACACACATGCACACACTCAATACACACCCAGGCATTCACGCACACTCACACATGAACACACTTGGATACACACACACCTATACACATTCACATCCACACACTCGACATACACACATACATATGCACAGACTTGATACACACCCATGCACATTCACACACACATACTCACACACTCAGATACACACACCCAGTACCTTCACACACATGCACACACTTGATACACACATGCTCATGCATATTTGCACACATTCACACATGGATACACACACACACGTACCTTCACATACATACACATGCACACATTCAATATACACATACCCATGCACATTCACACACACTTGATATGCACACAATTCATACACACATACATGCACACGCTTGATACACACTCATGCACATTCACACATTTTCACACACATGTAAACACATGATACACACATATCCATGCACATTTACATACATGTACACATATACACACCTGGATACACACACACCTATACACATTCACACACTAGCACATATATATGTACATAATACATACCCATGCATATTCACACACACACACACACACACTCAGTACACACCTCATACACATGCACAGGACATACACTCACACACACACTTAGGCATACACACATACTCTTTCATACCTCTCAAAACATACTGACACCAGTCACACTCAGACACACACACACATTGATTCCCACCCCTCTACACACACACGCTCACACACACTTCCTGCTCGGAGCAGCCCTCACCCTCTGGGAACAGAGCGGATTTGGGATGGAGGCGGGCTGCTGTCCTGACTCTTTGGGTGGCCCTGCACCCCCTCGACGGTGCCATGACTCTTGCTGGCCCAATCACTCCTGCCTCGTGCTAACTGAGGGCCATCTGAGGGCCAGGCACTGTCTTGGCAGGAGACATGGCAGGGAGCGATGCAGGAAGGCCCCTTCTCCATCTCCCCCTGCTGGATGGGCACGAGCCTTGGCGACCCATCCACTGACCTCTGGGTCTGGGTCGAAGCCTCTCCATGTCCTTAACTTCAATGCTTCATCTAAACTGTTCCTCAGCTATCTGAAGCGGGGTCCTGGCCCCTGTCTCTGACAGCAGCCCCTCCAGCCACACCTCCACAGGGCTGCTCATAGCTTAGGAAGCTGAGCCAGGTCAGAGCACTGGAAAGGGGTTGTGCCTGGGGGTCATGGGAGGTGTGGGGATGAAAAGTACTGGAATGCCGGGCATTTCCAACCTCCCTTTCACTGTCCCTCTCGGAGGCACTGCCGGGCATGCTTCCCCCTCCCCGCTGGCTGATGAGGGCTGGGCTCCTGGCTTCCCTTCTGTCTCTGGCCAGGACTTCTCAGCCCCTGTGTGGCACCTCTTCCTCCCCAGGTCCTGCCTTGGCCTTGCTCCTTGATGCCCTTGGCGATCTCACTCTTGGGGCTTACATGACCAAATGTATGTCACCAGCTTTTCCTTTCTCTCAAGAACTGGCCAAAGTTGCCAGAGTTGCCCCCAGCCCACCCAGCATTGGATGTTCTGTGTTTCCCCCACCGGTGCAGGAATCACCTCTGCCCTCTTGGAGTGTCTGAGGCGGATACCAAAAAATAATCACCCAGACTCTCCTTCACAGATAAACGCTTGTAGTAAATGATACGGTAGGATGGAGAACAGCCAGGGGGTTCCTCAAAAACTTAAACACATTGTCACCATGTGACCCGGCAAATCCACTCCTAGGGATCAATGCAAGAGAATGGTAGACATCTGTTCATAGCGGCGTTATTCACAAAAGCCAAAAAGCAGAAACAATCCAAATGTCCATTAGTGGTGAATGGATCAACAAAACACGGTCCACCCAGACAGTGGAATATTACTCAGCCATGAAGAGGAGTGAAGCACCAACACAGGCCACAGCATGGATGGACTTTGAAAACATGGCGCTCAGTGAGAGAAGCCAGACATGAAAGGCCACATGGTGTGTGACTCCCTTTATACGGAATGTCCAGAACAGGCCAATCCACAGAGACAGAAAGTGGATTTGTGGTCACCAGAGACCAGGGGGAGGGAGGAGTGGGGAGAAACTGCTTATGGGTATAGGGTTTCTTTTTTGGGTGACAGAAATGTCCTGGAATTAGATAGTGGTGATGGTTACATAACACCACAATTGGAATAAATGCCACCAAACTGTAAGCCTTAATGGGTGATTTTTTTTTTTTTTTTTGAGACGGATTTCGCTCTTGTTGCCCAGGCTGGAGTGCAATGGTGCAATCTTGGTTCACTGCAACCTCCACCTCCCAGGTTCAATCAGTTCTCCTGCCTCAGCCCGCTGAGTAGCTGGGATTACAGGCATGTGCCACCATGCCTGGCTAATTTTGTATTTTTAGTGGAGATGGGGTTTTGCCATGTTGGTTAGGCTGGTCTTGAACTCTTGACCTCAGGTGATCCACCCACCTCAGCCTCCCAAAGTGCTGGGATTACAGGAGTGAATAAGCCAGGCCTCATATTCACCACCATGCCTTGCTAATTTTTCTACTTTTTCATAGACATGGGGTCTCACTATGTTGCCCAGGTTGCTCTTAAACTCCTGGCTTCAAGTGATCCTCCTGCCTCAGCCTTCCAGAGTGCTGGGATCACAGGTGTGAGCCATCCTGCTCAGCTGAAGCTGCTGTCTTGATGGTGCCTGCCACATCCATTGGGCTTTCTGTCCTTTCTGATGCTCTGTCCATGGGGCCACCAGAACCATACAGAACTGCAGCTCTAGCCAGGTCATGTGCCTGCCCAAGACCCATCAGCAGCTCCCAATGGTAAGACGGAGCCCACATGTCTTTACAAGACATGCACACCCTTCCCAGCCTCACCTCTTTCTGTATCCCTGCCTGGCACACTCAGTCCTCCGGGCACATGGGTCTCCTCTTGCCGTTGCCTGCGCACACTCTGTTCCCTCTGACTGGAAGGGCATTCTCCAAGACCTGGTTTGGATTTTTTTTTTTCTTTTTAGAGACAGGGTTTTGCTCTGTCTCCCAGGCTGGAGTGCAGTGGTATGATCATAGCTCACTATTCACTGCAGCCTTGACCTGGGCTCAAGTAATCCTCCCGCCTCGGCTCCTCAAAGTGCTGGGACTGTGCCCGGCTGGTTTGGCCATTCTTTTTGTGAAAATTTCCCTGTTAACCTCCCTTCTTCCAGCACCCTGGCTCACTTCTTCCCTCTCTCTCCCTGAAAACACCTACCTTCCTGCTCTACACCCAAGCCCAATGCACATTCTATGGCAATTATGTCTATACCTGCCTGCCTGCCTGCCTGCCCTAGGGGGTCATGCATGATTTGAGGGCAAGAGCCTCTCTTCTTCCTTCTCTACTCCAAGCCCCTGATGCACCATCTGGCATTCAGTACATGCTTAACAAATATTTGTTGAATAAATGAAGATGAAACTTTCCATGTCACTAAGGCAGGAGATCAAGGTCAACATCAACAGTGATAAGTCACGTGGCTAAAGCGTACCCTTGATAGGATGTGACAGGAAGGACCTTTCATCCCTGTGATCTTCTTCCCCAAGACCCCAGTCCAACCATGAAAAAGACACCAGAGAGGCTGGGCACGGTGGCTGACATCTGTAATCCCAGCACTTTGGGAGTCCGAGGTGGGCAGATCACTTGAGGGCAGGAGTTCGAGACCAGCCTGGCCAACATGGTAAAACCCTGTCTCTCTATATAAAAAAAGATATTAGCTGGGTGTGGTGGCACACACCTGTAATCCCAGCTACTCAGGAAGCTGAGGCAGGGGAATGGCTTGAACCCAGGAGGCCGAAGTGGCAGTGAGCCGAGATCACACCACTGCACTCCAGCCTGGATGACAGAGTGAGACTCCATCTCAAAAAAAAATAAAAGAAATATCTGTACAGTGTAAGCAGAAAAGCCAACGATGGCTTTAACATACAAGTGCCATATGGCACACAGAGTCCCTTTATTAGGCTATAGAGGAAGAAGGGTTTGAACTGGATTTCTGACTGTACAGCCTTTGCCCTAAATCCACCTGCTGTGCTGCAGCTCTCTCTGTATTCTTTTACTTTGGGAATGATACACGTATGTAAAACCCCAAGTGCAGGGTGTACTCGGTGAGAACACTCATTATTTTTCAACAGGGAGAGTGGGCAAGAGCATATGACACATCTTTCAGTCTGTGGCATTTTCAGAGACAGCAATGAAGACCCCAAGTTTTCTTTCAATGTTGTTTCCCTTTCTCCCCTACCCCCATTTCCTTCTTTTTTTCTTTTCTGAGATGGAGTCTCACTCTGTCACCCAGGCTGGAGTGCAGTGGCGCCATCTCGGCTCAGTATAACCTCCACCTCCTGGGTTAAAGCACTTCTCCTGCTCAGAGTAGCTAGGATTACAGGCACCCGCCACCACACTCAGCTAATTTTTGTATTTTTAGTAGAGACAGTATTTCGCCATGTTGGCCAGACTGGTCTCCAACTTCTGATCTCAGGTGATCCACCTGTCTTGGCCTCCCAAAGTGCTGGAATGACAGGCGTGAGCCACTGTGCCCGGCCCTACCCCACATTTCTGATTCCTCCATGTCTAATGATTGCCAGGGACACAGACTCATTTCTGAATCTAAAGCCTTAAAAGATGCCACGTGACCCCGGTTTGTCCTGCCTGACTGTTGCTGGGGGCTGGCAGACTGCTGCTGTCCTGGCTGGTTCTGACCCCTGGGGAAGTGGCCCAACCTAGCACCTTAGGTCCTCTCTTCCTTGGCAAGGGGTGGGTGGGCAACTGACAGGTGAGCTGCCCCTTGGATATCAAGAACAGCAGCTGGAATTCAGAGGTCCCTGCCCGACCTCTTCTTGTGCCCCGTCTAGCTGTCCCTCCACATGGCTCTGGAGGGTTCCATATCCCTGGCCTTGGAGTGCAGGTTGTTATCCCAGATCTCTTGGCTACAGGTGAGAACTTCAGAGCTTGCAGCCTGGGTTCAAATCCCTCCTCTACCCCTTTCTTTTCTTTTATTCTTTTTTGAAACTGGGTCTCCTTCTGTCACCCAGGCTAAAGTGCAGTGGCATGATCTTGGCTCACTGCATCCTCTGCCTCCTGAATTCAAGCAATTCTCCTGCCTCAGCCTCCCGGGTAGCTGGGATTACAGATGCCTGCCACCAGCCCTGGCTAATTTTTGTATTTTTAGTAGACACAGGGTTTCACCATGTTGACCAGGTTGGTCTCGAACTCCTGACCTTGGGTGATCCATCCGGCTCAGCCTCCCAAAGTGCTGGGATTATAGGCGTGAGCCACTACACCTGGCCTCCTCTACCCCTTTCCATCTTTGTGATCTTGGGTGTGAAGTATTTTGCTTCAATTTTTTTTTCTTTTTTTTTTTTTTGAGACAGAGTCTCGCTCTGTCACCCAGGCTGAAGTGTAATGGCATGATCTCGGCTCACTGCAACCACTGCCTTCCATGTTCAAGCAATTCTCCTGCCTCAGCCTCCTGAGTAGCTGGGATTACAGGTGCACGCCACCACGCCTGGCTAATTTTTGCATTTTTAGTAGAGACAGGGTTTCAGTCTGTTGGTCAGGCTGGTCTCAAACTCCCAACCTCAGGTGATCTGCCCACCTCCGCCTCCCAAAGTGCTAGGATTACAGGTGTGAGCCACTACACCCAGCCTTGCCTCAATGTTTGTTTGTTTATTTTTATTTTATTTTATTTTTAGAGACAGGGTCTTGCTCTGGTCCCCCAGGCTGCAGTATAGTGGCACAATCATAGCCTACTGCAGCCTCCAACTCCTGAGCTCAAGTGACCCTCCTGCCTCAGCCTCCCAGGTAGCTGGGACTACAGGTACTTGCTACCATGTCCAGCAAATTTTGTTATTATTATTATTATTATTGCAGAGAGAGAGTCTCACTATGTTGCCCAGGTTGGTCTCAAACTCCTGGCCTCAAGTGATCTTCCTGACTCAGCTTCTCAAAGTGCTGGGATTATAGGTGTGAGCCACTGCACCCAGCCTGCCTCAGTTTCTTTATCTGAAAACGGGGCTAATGACAGTATCAACTTCACAGGTTTTGTACCTCACAGGAATCAATTAGCTTAAACCTGTCAAGTGCTTAAGACAAGCCTGGTCTGTGATATTTATTCCCCTGGATGGAAAGTTCCACCAGGGCAGCGGCTGGCACTGTCTAGCCCACTATTGCATCTTTAGAGTCTAACAGGCATCCCATATTTGTGGGATAAATAAACATCCCCTCTTCAACAGGCCATCCCTTTCTGTGGTAATCCTGTTTCAAGATTAAACATAGTAGAACTAGAATCACTGTTATTGGTAACAATAGTAGAAACAGCAGCACATACTTTTGGGCTAAAATCAGAGGGGTGAAGCAATCTGACCTGCGGAATGCTTTCTGACCAAAAAAAATGTTTTCTCTCTTGTAATTTCACCAGATTACTTTCGGCTGTTAAAATAGGTTCCCTTCTGGCAAATCCCTCATTTTTCTTAAAAAACAATTTTTTTTTTTTTTGAGATGGAGTTTCACTCTTGTTGCCCAGGCTGGAGTGCAATAGCGTGATCTCGGCTCACTGCAATCTCCGCCTTCTAGGTTCAAGCAATTCTCCTGCCTCAGCCTCCCCAGTAGCTGGGATTACAGGCATGTGCATGGCTAATTTTGTATTTTTAGTAGAGATGAGGTTTCCTCCATATTGGTCAGGCTGGTCTCGAACTCCTGACCTCAGGTGATCCGCCTGCCTCAGCTTCCCAAAGTGCTGGGATTACAGGTGTGAGCCACAGCATCCGGCCTTAAAACTTTTTTTTAACTTTAATTTGTTTTATTGAGAAGGAGTCTCACTCTGTGGCCCAGGCTGAAGTGCAGTGGCATGATCTTGGCTTACTGCAACCTCAGCCTCCCAGGTTTAAGTGATTCTTCTGCCTCAGCTTCCTGAGTAGCTGGGACTACAGGTGTGTACCACCACACATGCTAATTTTTTTGTATTTTTCGTAGAGACGGGGATTCATCATGTTGGCCAGGCTGGTCTTGAACTCCTGACCTCAGGTGATCCTCCTGCCTCATCTTCCCAAAGTGCTGAGATTATAGGCATGAGCCACCGCGCCGGGCCTCAGATTTCAGTGAAACACTCTCACAAGCACATCGTGGCATGCTGAGAAATGAATGAAAGTGCAGGTGAGTCATGCCAGTGAGGCCTTCCCAATCTCCCTCAAAAGGGTAAGTTTCCTCCCTGACCCTGATGAGCTGAGTTAGTTCTCCTAAACGAATCTCCTTTCTATTGCCTGGACTTCCAGCATGTGTGTGCTGCAGTTTTCCCTGGGTAGAGCAGGTTTGTTGCCTTTTCAAGTTCTCCCAACTAGAGATCCCCCTTGCTGGGGAGCCCACCATGGTGTGTGCCAAGTGTACAGATTGCATTGGGAACACAAGGGCTTGTAGGAAGAAGCTCATCAAAGGAAGTGCAGGGACACACCTCCCTGAATGCCACCCTTGTTCCTGCCTCCTGGGCCTCTGTGCAAGCACTTCTGCTGCCTGGAACACCCTTCCCTGCCACGCCTGCCTGTGACCCGGTCCATACGTCATCCCCACTATGCCTTCCCTGACACCCCAGGGAGCCATCAGGCCTTTTTTCTGGGCTCCCACTGCAACCTGCTGTACATAATTCTGTCTCAAGCTCCCCGAAGCAGGCAGCAGGCCATGATGGCAAGGGCGGGCGCTGGAATCCTGGTTCCTCCGAGTTGTTGGGAGGATTAAATGAGATGATATGTCAATGGTGCTTGGCATGCTGCTGAGCACGTGGGCGGGGGCTGTCACATGCCAGCAAGAGGGGCTTTAGATGCAGGGCAGGGACCACATTTTACATTCCTTCATACCCCAGCATCCGACTCCATGCCCAGGGCTTCCCTGTAACAACTGGCATCTCTATTCTGCAAGAGGAAATTGAAATATACATTCCTCCTCATCCTCCCACACCTCTCAAAGCACACACACAAAGATGCACCTCCATGAGCACAGTCTCGGGGAAAACTGTGTTCGTATGGCTGACAAGCCCTCCTGGTGGTTTCCTACAGAGTTCACGGTCATTCCCAGAGAGACTTCATAGCCCACTGTCTCTGCACAAAACTCCACCCTAGGGAGGCTGTGGAGTTTAGTTTCCTGTGCATAAGAGATACCACGTGACCTTCAGGAGTCTTTTCCTCCAAGCCTTCCTTCAGCAAGTGGATAGAAAAAACCTCTTCCTACCTAGCATCAGAGGTCTATGTGGGATGTCAGAGGTCTAGGTGGGGGGTCAGAAGTAGATGCTGGGACTCAGGATGGCTACCTGATAGCTCCTCATACCCACCCCACCTCCTGGGAAGCCCCTGTATATAACCACAAATCCTGCAACAGACCGTCTCTCATCTTTATCCTCCCAGCTCTGATTCGAGCTGGCTCCCTGCAATACAGCTCAGCCATAGGAAGATGGCCACTATCCAATGAGGTGTCACCTAAGACCCCAGCAGGGACCTGGGTGGCCAGTGATTCACAGGCACTCATAGGACACCACCCCCATCCCCACAGCACCCAGTGAACACGCAGGGCCACACCCTTGCCTCCTGGCTTCCCTGCAGTTCCAAGTTCTGTTCTAAGGATTTAGCCACTCTCCCCCAACCCCAGTTTCCAGATGGGGAAGTTGAGGCACTGAGCCTAAAAGAGCTTTTTCCCGGGTCGGTCCAGAGTCTGCTAGTAATATCCACAAGGAAGCCTGGGATTTTTGCCTCAAGCTTTCTGAGCACGGTTATGTTGTCAGAAGGACCCCAGACGCACGGTGCCCAGGCTGCGTGGGGCTGGACTGATCTGGCTCCTCCTTGCCCCCTGCAGTCCTGGCCATAGTGTTGCGCCAGGGTCTCCTCTCCTGTCTCGTCTCATCCTTGTGCCAGGGCCAAGCCACCTGCAATCCCTTCCAAACCACCCGCCGCTGACCACAGAAGCCCGGGGGAACCTACAGGTTGGACCAGAGGCCGGGACTGGGGTGAGGAGGGCGGCAGGATGGACAGGAAGAGTCACATAAGATGGAAAGACACAGGAACACGGGTCCTCTCGCTCAGTCACAGCCCGGCTGAGGGAGAATAAAACGAAGCAGACAACTCATTCATGTTCCACCAGAGCCTCTTAGCACATTTTTCCCTTCTGAAAATATTCCTTAACAAAGAACTGCCTGCTTCTAGCAGGCCCCGACCCAGCCCCATCGGGTCTGAAATGCCGGGAGAGAAGGAAGCTGTTTTGTCTTGGCCAAATACACTGGTTGTGGGTGAAACAACTCACTCGGGCTGTCAGGGGCCAGCTCTGAGGAGCTGCCTGGACTGCCCTGCTGGCTCTGCCATTTGAGGCCAGCAGGTGTGATGGGGTCAGGAGGCTGGTCTTACCCATCCAAGCAGACTTTGGGACCAAAGCCAGGAGCTGTCTGAACCCCCTCCCTTCCCGCCAGGAAGTGGCATAAATCGGGGGCGGGCAGCGGTTCCTTTGGGACACTAGTGTAGGAGAGAAAGTGAGTGTCCTTCCCTTTGAAAGGGCACAGCAGGGAAGGATGGATAACTCAGCAGAGGCCTGGGGCAGGTTCCCACAGGGGCAGGTGCTGGGACATTCTGGGGCCCTGACACCCTCCAGGGCCCCAATGTGGGTGCCAGCTTGGTGGAGGGGCAGACTGGCTTCCTGAGGTGCTGCAGGCACCTCAAGGTGTCTGGAGTCTCTGCTTGAGCTGGGGGAGCTGTTGGGGCTCTGGGAGGGCCTGGACAGGTGGAATCTGAGGAGGGATACAGAGATGTTGAGTGGGTGGGGGCAGGGGCAGATATGCCTGGGGTCTGTGTTGGAGCTCTTAAGTTTTTCTGTGTGTGCTGGGGGATCTAAGTGACCCACTCTGTGTGTGTGTGTGTGTGTGTGTGCGCGCGCGCGTGTGTGTGAGATTTGGGTTTTCAGAAAGATAGGTGTATCTGAATGGGGAGTGGGGTGGTTTGGAATATCCATTGGCAGGTCTTGAGCATGGGTGGATTTTTCAGGAAGCCAAGGTCCAGATGGGGCAGGATCAGTGGAACTACCAGAGTGTGCCGGGTGGACGCCAGGGAGTGATGTTTAGGGGTGCCCTTGGGCATGGAGCAGCTGGGGTGGTGGGAGATGGGCTAGCAGGCTGAGCTGAGGGCTGTGGGCAGGGGTAGGAAGTCCGATTTGCAGAGGCCAGAGAGGGGTCCTGTGGGGTCAGCATGGGGGGCGGGTAGGGCCCTGAGGCTAGTCTCCTTGGGGAGAGGTGG
>PVKV010022597.1:0-35022 GCA_004027835.1 Alouatta palliata | reverse complement strand
TAGCTGGGACTACAGGCACGTGCCACCATGCCCAGCTAATTTTTTGTATTTTTAGTAGAGACGGGGTTTCACCATGTTGACCAGGATGGTCTCGATCTTGACCTCGTGATCCGCCCGCCTCGGCCTCCCAAAGTGCTGGGATTACAGGCGTGAGCCACCGCGCCCGGCGAAGGGGCTTATTAATAAATTAGGAGAACATATATTTTATTCATTGCACATGAAATCTTATACAAATAACATAATGACAAGTTTTGTAAATATTTTTAAAGTGTCTTTTGTTTTCCTTCCATTTTCTCTGCAGGGAGTTCCGGGTACCCAGATTAGTTTCTTCAAATACGTATCTCTAATTATTGTTTTCGCAACCCCGAGTGAGTGTCATACACTTTTCCAACTCACCTCTTGGCTGATGCTAAGAAAGCCACACTCCAGTGAATTCTTATAATTTTATGGTGCTTCAGCATTGATTTTGAATGCAGGTTTGACTTTCTCATACCAGAAGCAGGGCTCTATCACCCTTGACACAGATTACAGTTCTATACCACATCTACATGGCTCAAGTGGGTGCTCATAGACAGGCACTTGGAGACATTTCTCCTGCCTAGCAGACTGGGCACCCTACTTTCCCAAAGCTTCCCTTAATGCCCTTAATGAGACCATTTGGGCATTTGCTCATGAACTTAAAGTGTCCCACATCCTATTCCCTTGTATACATTGTTATTTCCCACGTGCTCTCTCTCTCTCTCTCTCCCTTCCCAACCCCCCACCTCCCTGCCTCCCTCCCTCTCTCTTACCTGCCTAACTCTCCATTCCTGCCTCCCCTGACCTGGGGACAAATGCCTGTCCTCCCCACTCACAGTGCCCTCCTGGCCCAGAGCCTCTTAGTAAAATCTGTGACAGAGTGTCCTATTGTGGTAGCATATTGAATTTCCACCTTCCATTCACAGAGTCAGGGCATGCCCCAGGCCAAGGATTTCCACCGAGAAGGGGAGAACACAAGGTCAGGCTCCCAGGTAGGAGCAAAGTCCAGGCAGGCATACTCTGGACCCAGATCAGAAAAAGCCTCAAGGGCATCTGCCAGTCTAAATAAGTTTCCTTTGTGAGACATCCCTTTGGTCATGGTGGGACCACTAGACATTAGCCTGTTCACCAGGTAACAGAAGTATCCTGTGAAAGGCACGCTGTAAGCTCCCTCATCCAGTTCCTGTGCATTTGTTAGGGTGAGATTGCAAGCTGCTCTCAAGCTAAAACCCCAGTTTTGCTGGGGCTTTAAAAACCCACCCCTTCCTCAAGACTCCTTAAGTGTTTTATAGCCCATCGCTTTAGAGATGGAGTTTGAGTGGATACACCAGCCCAAAAAAAGGGAAAAGATTTATTGTGTGATCCTCATTGTTTTTGGCTTTTTCTATCTGTTCTGATTTCCCTGATAAGAGCTAGAAGCTGCTGTTTGTCCTTAACATCCTGTCCTTTGACTTCAATTTCAGATCTCATAAAGATCTGAAGATAAAATCAAAGTTGAAAAATAGGTGAATAGTGTCTTCTTCTTCCTCAAATGTAATAAGTGACGCCACACTCAGTAATATACAATTTACTGGTATTGAGCCTCTTTCTGGATATCTTATCTTTGGAAATTTTTCTTGTAATACTTTCTACTGAGTTTAAAAGTAAAGATAGGTCACTATGTTTGCCTCCCACTTCTGGGAATCAGGTGGCACAATTATTTAAGCTTAGAAGTAGAATGAGCAAAGTGTGCCTTATACCTTCCCAATAACTGCTAAGATCTAATGAGAGTGATGTCCCCAAGAGAGACAAGTGAATCCACCCCTGCCCCAGACCCACAGGACCCCAGTGCCTTTTCATGCTCTTAACAAACAAAGAGCTTCAAATCTGATTTCCAATAAAATTTTAAAATATAAATTGCATAAATTTTCAACTTATTAAATCCTAGATGATTTTCTAGTCTATTCGTGCATGAGCACTTATTTCTATGGCTGTCTTTTAAATATAGGTAATAAAACCCAAGGATTTTGGGAAAGGGTGATCTAGACGACGGTGATTATTTCTTATTTTAAAATGTGTGTTAGGGTTATTTCCAAATATGCTTTAAAAGTACTAAACTGGAGCCAAAGATGTAAGGAAAGTCTTATTAGTCTGTGTTCGTTTCTTGCTGAGGTTGACGGAGACCGAGCTAGACGCCAGCTAGGGACACCCACGTGTTTTTCTGCAGAGGAAGGTTTTCTCCTTGATGACTAATGTCTCACACACACTTTGGGATTCTATGCATTCAAGAGAAATGAAAACAGAAAAAATGAGGGAATCATGGGATCCGGTTTTACCTGTTTAGGCATTCTTGGTCATAGAAAACTGACAGTGAATTTGTCAAGTCGATACTTTATTACCTTGTTATCTTCATGAGACATGTATAAGCAAATGAGATAACCTACTGACGTAGCAGGATTGATTCCCTGAGTGGTTTGGGCAAAATAGCGTTCTTCTTCCCTGAACTTTCGTCTCTATTTTAGAAAGTTACAGATCCCTTGGGCCAGTCCGGCTGTTTTGCTTCCTGCAATGTTTACGTTCTGGACTCAGGTGAAGTGACATTTCTGGGCTGGGACTACTCACAGGACACTGCTCGGCTAACCCAAGGCTCTCTCTTCTGCCATGGCCTAGAAAACTGTAACCTTACCTGCCTCTCAGCATAGGAGACCTCAGCTTTACTTGGTGATATTTTGGGGGTAAACTAAAATCTTAATTTAGACATTATGAACATGAATCTGACAAATTATAGAATGATATGGAAAAAACGGTACACTCCACACTAAACACTACTGAATGATTTCCAAAAACTACCAAACAAACTGTATAAATAATTCATTTTAAAATGTGATTAATCCTTAAACTTCAACTTGATTACAATTTCTACATCTCTGAAAAGCAACAGCTAAAGTTAAGTATGTTGAGTAATTTTTCCATGTCATAAAAAATTAGTAAAAAAAGAATGTTACCAGGATAAAAGGAGACAGAGGTAGGGGGACAGAGGCAGTGGAGTCAATGTGTGGTGTTTTCCATTCAGCATCTGGTATAATCAAGCACATCTTTTTGAGCGTGAGTCAATTCCATTAAGAAGAATCATTCTCCCTTCCAACAGCGTGGTCTATTTGTGGATTTCTGGCGTCAGTAGTTTGGCGTTCTCTTCTCTGCCTCTCCAGATGACCTTTTTGGGTCTCTCTCGACGATGACTACTTCTGTGTCACAGACACCAAGAGAAAGAAGAGAAAGCAAGCGTTCCGTCATGTGCCTGTCCTAATTCCCAACATCTGCAGACCCAGCTGAGAGCACCTGGATTCTTATTAGCTATTAGACTTGGAGACAACTGTAAACTAAAAGGCAGAGTGTTGTGAAATTCAAAGTGCAGGTATCCTCCAAAGAGTCACAGCGCTTGTTACTGTGTCACATGCACATTCCAGTCCCTGCAATAGCAAGCCAAATGCCGTGATGTGATTCAGGGACTGCATTATAGATGCATCTTTACAGTTGTGGGAAAACTAAGGAACCAGCGCATTTTCAGTGACATTTCTGTATTCACCTTTCTTTCCTATTTAGTACATAACAAAAGCGAACATTCCATTGGCAGTAGTGGCTGAAAAATGAAAGGCCTAACAAATGAATGGACCATAAATGTTGCCAAAAAAAAAAATCTCAGATTCGGTTATGGAAATCTGACTCCTTTGTCTATAGAAATGTTAAAGAAGGGTAATAAAGTCAAAACAATGTAAGTCTTTTTAAACTTTGGCTTCTTTTCAAAATGAAGTTACCAAGACTCAAAGACAAAATAATTTTCTAAACGTTTACCTTTTAAATATGCACATATGCAAAACTGTGAAGATGAGCAGATGGAAAAATAATTGAACATATATGAGATAGTTGATTACCATATATATTACATCTGGATGCATTACATATCAATGAGGAAAGATAAACTCCATTATAAAAGCTGTCAATGGATACAAATGTAAATTCACCCCCAAAATTACCCGTCCTATGAAAAATTTCCTGTCTTATTAACAAGTTCTGAACTCACTAAAACAATAAGATCTTAGGCAAATCAATTGTGGAAGATAAAAATAAAAACAACTAATATTGTTTTAAAAAATATCTGTTCTTCATATGAGGAACTACACACACTAGGATGTTATTTTTAGTGTAAATTGTAACATTTACAGAGGATATTTTGCAAATCAACTTGAAATCCTCTCACTTGTTATACATTTGATGGGGCAATTTTACATACAGAATAGTTGTAAATATCACAAAGGTTATATTCAAGTAGATTCATAAGAATATTTCTTATTTTTTAAGGTATGAAAGTATTAAAAATCTAAATAACCAGCAATAAGGGCTTGAATCATTCATGTTGACCATAAACTATGTTGTAATTCTTAAATCATAGGATGATTTAGGATGATTCTAGATTTAAAATGGTGACATGCTAGATTGTGAACAAAATAGATTTTAAAAGTAAAAGCAATATATAAATCCCATTCATTATGTTTTTCATTTGTATGTCTTAGAACTATGCTCTTAGGTATATAAGAATTCATAATTATGTATCTTCACCTGTTGGTTTTGTAGCTTGTCAGAATTATATCCACATAATTTGGCTAAGGGAAGTATAAAATTTCCCTTAGCTAAACCATTTGTAGAACAAATGTTAGGCTTTCTAAACCAGATGATATGAGGAGAGGAAGAGCTTGATGCGAGCCATTCAAATGTAAAATACAGAATTCAATAATCTTACACAAAATCTAAGAACAGGTTTGACTACTAGCGAAATAGATGCTTAAGAGGTAGCCCTAAGCATTCCGATTCAGAGGGCATGGGTTAGAACCTAGCCATTTTATAACCTCGTCAAGTGATTCTATAGTCTTAAAAAGGTAAAATAAATGAAAAATAAGTGAAACACACTGTGCTAGATTATTTCAAGGTAGAACCCTACACAGTCTACCTCTCTTTTCCAGAGACTTACACAGATACTTAGAAGCTGTCTTTAATTTTCACAGTTCACGTAAGTACAAAATGCTATTAGTAGCCATGGAGCAAAAATAAGAGTAGAGTCCATAAACTTGTGGAACTCTTACCTCATTTCTTAGAAGACCTCTTATAGGGCTTGTGGTTTAGAGAGAGGAAAGATCTACTTCTCTTGCAAAAATTTTCTGGGTAAGGTCTCCACCAGGACTCAACGTCTCTCATACACTAACATACTCATTCAAGGTACATGCATCTGTAGGTTCAGGCTTTAAAAAAATGGATATAAGATTGTGATTTATATGATGAAGCATATTTCAAAGCATCAAATATCAACTCTAGTTACTTACTCATACTGGGCTATTCTCAGTTCATACCATCAATGATGGTGAAAACTTAATTTTATCCTAAAATCAAGAAAGTAACTTTAACAGGTGAAGTAATTGGAACTGCTCTGCTGGAGAATATTTCCTCATGAGTCTACTTCCTTTATGAGAAGTTCATAGCATCTTACTGCAGATAAACAGGGTCTTGCCTCCTTTAATTCCCATAAAAAAAATTTTCTGGGCCCAGCAGGATGACTCATGCCTGTAATCCTAGCACTTTGGGAGGCCGAGGCGGGCAGATTGCCTGAGCTCAGGAGTTCGAGACCACCCTGGGCCACATGGTGAAACCTCACCTCCACTAAAATACAAAATATGCCTGGCATAGTGGCGTAAGCCTATAATCCCAGCTACTTAGGAGGCTGAGGCAGGAAAATTGCTTGGACCTGGGAGGTGGAGGTTGCAGTGAACTGAGGTTATGCCACTGCACTCCAGTCTGGGTGACAAAGCAACATTCTGTCTCCAAAAAAAAAAAAGAAGAATTTTCTGCACCACCTCAGTTGTGAACCTCATTCTTAATCTGTTTTGTATGATATCAGCTCAAATCCTGCTGGATCACATGGATATTTTCCCTCGTTCTCATCTCCACGTATGTCAACCACTAAAATGAAAGCCCTTTGAAGGCAGACCCTTTGCCCAATATTTGTCTGTGTGCCCATGACATGGCAGCAGAATGACTTCACAGCAGTCAGTGAATGTATATTAAACTTAGTTAACATATGCTTGGGTTTAAAAAGTGCATTTGCCCAACTTAAAATAAGTATGAATAAGTTATAGTCTCATTCAAATTCTATAACCTAGACTTCAGAAGCAGAAGTACTTTAAAATCATACAATAAATCCCTAGAAAGGGTTATAAATGCAATGGGAAATTCTATGCAATTTCATTTTCAGAGCCAGAGAATAGATTTTCTTCATTTGGGACTCTGGATTATACAACATTGTGACTGGAATTATAGGTCAGAATCAAATTACTACTAGAATTATCAGCAAGATTCTTACTGAGATAATTATATAATTTTTCCCCAATAAAGGAGACCCTAGACACTTGAAGTGAAATGGTTCGTATTTGTGTAAGATAAAAATGTTATGACGTGTGATTGAGATGGGATTCTTGTTTAATCTAAATATATGTCTAATCTAAATATTATAATAAAAATATTTTAAGGTAACATTTTACTAATAGAAAAATTTAAGAAACAATTCTCAATATTTACAGTATATTTAAATTAATTATGGTACAATCATATGATGTAATATTGTGTAGAAATTAATTATCGTGATTTTTATAACGGTTAGTAGAGAATGTAATACAATAATTAATATGAAATAATTATATGGTCTTAAATTGATAAGTAAAATCACAGAATGCGAAACCCCTCTACTGTTGAGTGTGTGTGTGTGTGTCTTTGTGTGGACACACCTGTAGAAAAGAAACGCACCAAAATGTTTACAATATAATTTTGAGTGTTGGGGTTATCAATGACTGAGATTTCTTCTTTATGTTTTTCTATATTTTCTAAAATTACCTTTTTATCAGAAAAATACAATCTTAAAACATTTTAAAGTGGGTACAGGTAAATATAAATAAATATATATATATTTCAATTTGCTCTAACCACTCATGCCAAATAAAAAGCTACTGTGAGATCTTTTCTTTGACAAGATATGTTTATCTGAAAATGATAGAATTATAGACATATAGGGTGGTGTTCTCAGTTAATAATTCTACATAATGTAACTACCCCTGGAATCATATTACTGCTGAGTAACTTCAGCCTTAGCCACTGTAACAAATCCACAGCAAAACAAACAAAAGCCCCCCAAAACCCACATAATGCCTTTCTATTTGATATATGAATACCTGTAGCTATTTAAATACGCTGTGTTAGGAGTGTATACTTTCTACAAA
The DNA here is from genome assembly GCA_004027835.1 of Alouatta palliata. Classification (NCBI taxonomy): domain Eukaryota; kingdom Metazoa; phylum Chordata; class Mammalia; order Primates; family Atelidae; genus Alouatta; species Alouatta palliata. The sequence continues at coordinate 27,706 of PVKV010022597.1, read as the reverse complement.
CTGCATAGCTTATACATGCAGTGACTTTTTTACAGTAACAGATGGTTTGAAGTAGACATCATCAAAAGTATTATATAAATCTAACTCCAGTCACACAATATATTTTTCAATTTTCAATTTGTTCTTACACGTCTGAAGTCGTTTAAGTACTACTATTAAATCTGGGAACAAAATATCTTCTAAAACATATCTTTCAATATTGTATTATCTTTCTTCCAAGATCATTTTGTAACCCAGTGTATGTGCAATCTGAGGAACATTTGAGGTTGAAATTGTAAGGATTGGCTTGAATTGCTGTTTCAGTTCAGTAGTTTAACTTTTCATTATTAATTTTTAAAAAGAGGTATTCATCATTGTATAGGTGATACAGCTGGGTGAGGCAAGTATAATATATTTATGAAAAGGTCTACTCATACTTCCTAATTTCAAGTCTTAACTCTGCCACTATTTACCACGTTTCCTTTTGTTTTTCTTTTTCTTTTTTTTTTTTTTTTAATAGTACTCTAGGTTCTGGAGTACATATGCAGATCATGCAGGATTGTTGCATAGGTACACACATGGCAATCTGATTTGCTGCCTCCATCCCCCCGTCACCTATATCTGACATTTCTCCCCATGTTATCCTTCCCTGACCTCCCCACTCCCCCACTGTCCCTCACCTGGCCTCCCCCAACAGACCCCAGTGTGTGATGCTCCCCTCCCTGTGTCCCTGTGTTCTCATTGTTCATCATCCATCTATGAATGAGAACATGTGGTGTTTGATTTTCTGTTCTTGTGTCAGTTTGCTGAGAATGATGGTTTCCAGGTTCATCCACGTCACTACAAAGGACACGAACTCATCCTTTTTTATGGATGTATAGTATTCCACAATGTGTATGTGCCACATTTTCCTTGTCCAGTCTATCATTGATGGGCATTTGGGTTGGTTCCAGGTCTTTCCTATTGTAAACAGTGCCACTATGAACATATATGTGCATATGTCTTTATAATAGAATGATTTATAATCTTTTGGGTATATACCCAGTAATGGGATTGCTGGGTCAAATGGAATTTCTATTTCTAGGTCCTTGAGGAATTGCCACACTGTCTTCCACAATGGTTGAACTAATTTACACTCCCACCAACAGTGTAAGAGTGTTCCTATTTCTCCGCATCCCCTCCAGCATCTGTTGTCTGCATATTTTTTAATGATCGCCATTCTAACTGGCGTGAGATGGTATCTCAATGTGGTTTTGGTTTGCATTTCTCTAAAGACCAGTGATGATGAGCATTTTTTCATATGCTTTTTTGGCCTCATATATGTCTTCTTTTGAAAAGTGTCTGTTCATATCCTTTGCCCACTTTTGGATGGGTTTGTTTTTTTTCTTGTAAATCTGTTTCAGTTCTTTGTAGATTCTGGATATTAGCCCTTTGTCAGATGGGTAGATTGCAAAATTTTTTCCCATTCTGTTGGTTGCTGGTTCACTCTAATGATTGTTTCTTTTGCTGTACAGAAGCTCTAGAGTTTAATTAGATCTCATTTTTCTATTTTGGCTTTTGTTGCGGTTGCTTTTAGTGTTTTAGTCATGAAGTCCTTGCCTGTGCCTATGTCCTAAATGGTTTTGCCTAGGTTTTCTTCTAGGGTTTTTATGGTGTTAAGTCTTATGTTTAAGTCTTTAATCCATCTGGAATTAATTTTAGTGTAAGGTGTCAGGAAAGGGTCCAGGTTCTGCTTTCTGTACATTGCTGGCCATTTTTCCCAACACCACATATTAATCAGGGGATCCTTTCCCCATTGCTTGTTTTGGTCAGGTTTGTCAACGATCTGATGATTGTAGATGTGCAGTGTTGCTCTGGAGGCCTCTGTTCTGTTCCATTAGTCTATATCTCTGTTTTGATACCAGTACCATGCTGTTTTGATTACCGTTGTCTTGTAGTATAGCTTGAAGTCCTGCAGCATGATGCCGCCAGCTTTGTTCTTTTTGCTTAGGATTGTCTTGGCTATGCGGGCTCTTTTTTGGTTCCTATGAAGTTTAAAGTGGTTCTGTGAAGAAGGTCATTGGTAGTTTGATGGGGATAGTGTTAAATCTATGGAAGTATGACCATTTTCACAATCTTGATTCTTCCTAACCATGAGCCTGGAATGTTTTTCCATCTGTTTGTGTCTTCTCTTATTTCCTTGAGCAGTGGTTTGTAGTTCTCCTTGAAGAGGTCTTTTACCTCCTTTGTTAGTTGTATTCCTAGGTATTTTATTCTCTTTGTAGCAATTGTGAGTGGGAGTTCGCTCTTGATTTGGCTCTCTGTCTGTTATTGGTGTATAGGAATGCTTGTGATTTCTGCACATTGATTTTGTATCCTGAGACTTTGCTGAAATTGCTTCTCAGCTTAAGGAGATTTTGGGCTGAGACGATGGGGTCTTCTAAATATATAATCATGTTGTCTGCAAATAGAGAAAATTTGACTTCCTTATTTCATAATTGAATACCTTTTATTTCTTTTTCTTGCCTGATTGCTCTGGCTAAAACTTCCAATACTATATTGAATAAGAGTGGAGAGAGAGGGCATCCTTGTCTAGTGCTGGATTTCAAAGGAAATGCTTCCAGTTTTTGCCCATTCAGTATGATATTGGCAGTTGGTTTATTGTAAATAGCTTTTATTATTTTGTGATAGGTTCCACTGATACCTAGTTTATTGAGAGTTTTTAGCATAAAGGGCTCTTGAATTTTGTCCAAGGCCTTCTCTGCATCTATTGAGATAATCATGTGTTTTTTGTCTTTGATTCTGTTTATGTGATGGATTACGTTTATAGATTTTCATATGTTGAACCAGCCTTGTAACCCCAGGATGAAGCCTACTTGATTGTGATGGATAAGCTTTTTGATGTGCTATTACAATCGGTTTGCCAGTATTTTGTTTAAGATTTTTGCATCGATGTTTATCATGGACATTGGCCCGAAGTTTTCTTTTTTTGTTGAGTCTCTACCAAGTTTTTGGTATGAGGATGATGTTGATCTCATAAAATGATTTGGGAAGGATTACCTCTTTTTTGATTGTTTGGAATAGTTTCAGAAGGAATCACACCAGCTCCTCTTTGTACGTCTGGTAGAATTCAGCTGTGAACCCATCTGGACCTGGACTTCTTTTTGTTGGTAGGATATTACTTGCTGCCTCAACTTCAGTCCTTGTTATTGGTCTGTTCAGGGTTTCAGCTTCTTCTTGGTTTACGCTTGGGAGGTTTCAAGTGTCCAGGAATTTATCCACTTCTTCCAGGTTTACTGGTTTACGTGCATAGAGTTGTTTGTAGTAATCTCTGATTGTAGTTTGCATTTCTGTGGGAATGGTGGTGATATCCCCTTTATCGTTTTTTATAGCATCTATTTGATGGTTCTCCCTTTTCTTTTTTATTAATCTGGCTAGTGGTCTGTCTATTTTGTTGATCTTTTCAAAAAACCAGCTCCTGGATTTATTGATTTTTTAAATAATTTTTTGTGTCTCTATCTCCTTCAGTTCTGCTCTGATCTTAGTTATTTCTTGTCTTCTGCTAGGTTTTGAGTTGTTTTGATCTTGCTACTCTAGCTCTTTCAATTTTGATGATAGGGTGTTGATTTTATATCTTTCCTCGCTTCTCATGTGGGCATTTATTGCTATAAATTTCCCTCTAGACACTGCTTTAAATTTGTCCCAGAGATTCTGGTATGTTGTATCTTCATTCTCCTTGGTTTTGAAGAACATCTTTATTTCTGCCTTCATTTCGTTGTTTATCCATTTGACATTCAGGAGCAGGTTGTTCAGTTTCCATGAAGTTGTGCAGTTCTGAGTTAGTTTATTAGTTCTGAGTTCTAATTTGATTGCACTGTGGTCTGAGAGACTGCTTGTTATGATGTCCATTCTTTCACATTTTCTAAGAAGTTTTTACTTCCAATTATGTGGTCAGTTTTAGAGTAGGTGCCATGCAGTGCTGAGAAGAATGTATAGTCTGTGGATTTGGGGTGGAGAGTTCTGTAGATGTCTATTAGGTCTGCTTGGTCGAGATCTGAGTTCAATTCCTGGATATCCTTGTTAATTTTCTGTCTCATTGATTTGCCTAATATTGACAGTGGAATGTTAACATCTCCCACTATTATTATGTGAGAGTCTGAGTCCCTTTGTAGGTCATTAAGAACTTGCTTTATGTATCTGGGTGCTCCTGTATTGGGTGGGTATATATTTAGGATCATTAGTTCTTCTTGATGCATTGATCCTTTTACCATTATGTAATGCCTTTCTTTGTCTCTTTTGATGTTTGTTGGTTTAAAGTCCATTTTATCAGAGACTAGGATTGCAACTCCTGCTTTTTTTTGCTCTCCATTTGTTTAATAAATCTTCCTCCATCCCTTTATTTTTAGCCTATGTGTGTCCTTGCACATGAGATGGGTTTCCTGAATACAGCACACTGATGCGTTTTGACTTTTTATCCAATTTGCCAGTCTGTGTCTTTTGATTGGGTTATTTAGTCCACTTACATTTAAGGTTGATATTGTTATGTGTGAATTTGATCCTGCCATTTTGATGCTAACTGGATATTTTGCCCATTAGTTGACAAATTTTCTTCATTGTGTCAATGGTCTTTACCATTTAGTATGTTTTTGGAGTGGCTGGTACTGGTTGTTTCTTTCCATATTTAATGCTTCTTTCATGAGCTCTTGAAAGGCAGGCCTGGTGGTGAGGAAATCTCTCAACAATTGCTTGTCCATAAAGGATTTTCTTTCTCCTTCACTTACGAAGCTTAGTTTGGCTAGATATGAAATTTTAGATTGAAAGTTCTTTTCTTTAAGGATATTGAATATTGGACACCTCTCTCTTCTGGCTTGTAGGCTTTCTGCCGAAGAGATCCTCTGTGAGTCTGATGAGCTTCCCTTTGTGGGTAACCCAACCTTTCTCTCTGGCTGCCTTTAGCATTTTTTTCCTTCTTTTCAACCCTGGTGAATCTGACGATTATGTGCCTTGGGGTTGCTGTTCTTGAGGAATATCTTTATGGTGTTCTCTGTATTTCCTGGATTTGAATGTTGGATTGTCTTGCTAGGTTGGGGAAGTTCTCCTGGATAATATCCTGAAGAGTGTTTTCCAACTTGGATTCATTCTCTCTGTCACATTCAGGTACACCTATCAAATGTAGATTAGGTCTTTTCACATAATCCCATATTTCTTGGAGGCTTGGTTCATTTCTTTTTACTCTTATTTTCTCTATTCTTGTCTTCTAGTTTTATTTCATTAAATTGATCTTCAATCTCTGATATACTTTCTTCTGCTTGGTCAATTCGGCTATTGAAACTTGTGTATGCCTCGCGAAGTTCTCACGCTGTGTTTTTCAGCTCCATCAAGTTGTTCATATTCTTCTCTAAGCTGTTTATTCAAGTTAGCATCTCATCTAACCTTTTTTCTAGATTCTTAGTTTCATTGCATTGGGTTAGCACATGTTCTTTTAGCTCTGAGAAGTTTGTTATTACCCACCTTCTAAAGCCTGTTTCTGTCAATTTGTCAGATTCACTCTCCATCCATCTTTGATCCCTAGTTGGTGAGGAGTTGTGATCCCTTGGAGGATGAGAGGCATTCTGGTTTTTGGTGTTTTCATCCTTTTTGCGCTGATTTCTTCTCATCTTAGTGGCTTTATCTACCTGTGGTCTTTGTAGTTAGTGACTTTTGGATGGGGTCTCTGAGTGAACATCCTTTTTGTTGATGTTGAATCTATTTCTTTCCTAGTTTTCCTTCTTACATTCAGGACTCTCAGCTGCAGGACTGTTGGAGGTCCACTCCAGACACTGCTTGCCTGAAGATCACCCACGGGAGCTGCAGAACGGTAAGGGTTGCTGCTAGTTTCTTCTTCTGTTATCTTTGTCCCAGAAGGGTACCTGCCAGATGTCCTGAGTTCTCCTTTGTGAGGTGTCTCTTTGGGTATACAGGGGTGGGTGAGCTGCTTGAGGAGACAGTCTGTCCCTTATGGGACCTCAAGTGCTGTGCTGGGAGCTCTGTTCTTCCATGCAGAGCTGCTGGGCATGTACCTTTAGGTCTGCTGCAGCAGAACTCATAACCGCCTCTTTTCCAGGTGCTCTGACCTAAGAAAGTTGGCTTTATTTATAAGTTCCTGACGTGCTGCTGCCTTTTTTCATAGATGCTCTACCCTGTGTGGAGTAGTCTAGTCACAGTCTGCCAGCAGAGGAGTTGCTGAGCTGCTACAGGCTCTGCCCAGCTACTATGTGAACTGCCTCGGTATTGGCAGATTGCCTCAGTAGTGGTGGTTGCCCTTCCCCTCACTGAGCTGGACCGTCCTGGGTCCAGTTGCTCTTGCTGTGAAACTCCCAATGCAGAGTGTTTCAGATTGCTTGTTTTGTGGGGGTGGTACCCACCAAGCTAGGTCGCCTGGCTCCCTGTCTCAGCCCCCTCCATTTTCAGTTGAATGGATGTCTCTGTCTCCCAGGCATTCCAGGCACCACTTGAAACAGCTGTCCAGATTTGTGTGAGTTTCTGTGGGCCAACCCATGGTACCAGCTGTGCTGAAAACTTGTGGCACTTTTCGGCCTGGGAATCTCCTGGTCTGTGGGTAGTGAAAACTTGTTTGGAAATGCGGTGAGCAGTCACTCTCTGCGTTGTTCTTGCTAGGAACTGCAATCCGGAGCTGTTCCTATTTGGCTGTCTTGGATCGTCCGCCTTCTAGTGTTTCTTCTTTTAAAAAATGAGATAAATTACAACAGCTACTTAATAATATTTCTTGATGATTGAACACAAGCATACATGTAAAGCTTTATCAGAGTCACTGGTATATAATAAAATTTGATGAAAGCTTCTAAAAATATTCACCATCTGGGCAACTTTGAATGTTGCCTAATCAACAGGTCTCATTAGGGAATTCATAGAAGGCAATGTGCAGCTATTAAAACTTCTATCATCAAATACATTTTGGCAATATTTCTAAGAACCTCTGATGATATTATTGATTGTGTGAAGCAAAGTAAGCTCTCTGAGGACAGGGGTGGTTCTATGTGTCATCCAGTTCATTTTTTATTTTAACACACAGGTATTGAGTTCAGACAACGTGCTAGATATTCTACCAGATAACAAGGATTAAAATAGCTAAAACACAGATCCCGAGTTTAGGGCACTGTCAGGTAAGTTGGAAAACTAACCTGCAAATCTATGAGATTCATTGGTTGTGAGGCATTTTTGATGTGAAGTCATAGGTGTCAGTGGCCTGCCTCTTCTCAGTTTGTGGAAATTGGGAATCAGAGAACTAAAGGTGAAAATGCTGACACTCTGTCTGCTCTTACTTCTATAGCTAATAAAGTCTTTTGTCTAAAATCCAGGACTTTCATTTCTTCTGCCAAAATCTGTGAAACTGAGGCAAGCTAATATTTTAGCTTACACATTGAGTGAAATCTTAGACCCTTCACGTTCCTGACATATTTTGCTTTGGGAAATCAAAAGACATTACTTTACAGGAACCTAAGCAACAGTCTACACTCAGACATTTCCTTTCTAGGATATGAATCTTAACAAAATCTTCTTGAAATTGGCACACTGCTCTCAAAACAAATACCAGCTCCTCAGGACACACCCTATAGGGCTGGCTTTTCACATTAGAACCTTTATCTAATCTGGATTTGCCACTGGATTTCAATTATCTCTGGATGAGATTTAGTTTAAAAATAAGAAAATACAAATCTCCATCATAAATCAAAGAAAGACTTTACTAGATTAGAAGCATTTCCATTTGAATAATTTTATAAAACATGGTGTTCTCATTTTAAGCCATTTTCTCAGCAATATTGAAATTTCATCATACAGAGAATGTTTTCATCCTGTGAAACCAAAGGGCAATTTTGTTTGAAATGATGGAAAGCCACAAAGGAAACAATACATGGAAGCTAGGTTAGGGTGATGCATCTTTGCACACAAGCTTTGATACAACAGAACAACTGTTCACCCACAAAAATCAGCTTAGGGACCCTAGAACTTAAACAAACTATTTTCAACAACATCCTCCTTGAAATAATTACCTATTTTTCACTCTTATTTCTAGAATGGATTAGTGACACCCTAAGACTTCTGTAACCACAGAATACACACTTTATCACTTTACAGATTTCAAAATAAATGACAAAACCTGAAATGGAAATGAGTAAGTGCAGAAAGCCCCAGAGAGAGGAGTGGCAGCAATTCATCAAACCATTAGCTGTCATTAGTATTTTAGCTAAGAAAAGTCCCCAGGCATCCTCCTCAGACCCTTTATGGTGTATTTTTGTGTACTTTCAATGTATATTTAAATAGAGGTTAAATGCATGTATAGATACGGTCCCCAACTGACAGTGGCTTGACTTAGACTTTGCAGCTTTACGATGCTGTGACAGTGATGGTGTGATGGTGACATTCACTCAATAGACACTGTACTTCGAGTACAACCATTCTGTTTTTCACCTTTAGTGCAGTATCCAATAAATTATAAGATATCCAACATTTTACTATAAACGGGGTTTGTGTTAGATGGTTTGCCCTACTGTAAGTGTTCTCAGCATGTATCATGTTTGATAGGTTAGATTTACTAAATGCACTTTTGACGTACAATATTTTCAACTGATGATGAGTTTATTAAGATGTAAACTTCACTATAAGTTAAGGATTTTATAGATATATGGATTATGTGCATGTGCATACATATATATATACACACATATATATATATATGCATTGAACTTACTGTGATCTGTTTCTAAGTTCTAAAACTGCCATATTTTGTTCTTAAACCTTTCTCCCTCTTATATTTGAGAAAAAGCATTACAATTTAACCACACTCAAAGGCTCCATATCACGTTTGACTTATCTATTTTTCTCATCAGCCAGCAAATAGTTCTAGAAAAAGCAAAGGTGTTTTAGAATTCAATGAGTGCAGTATCCTTGCTTCATACTCAGGATAATTAAAACCCAAATATGCTGAAATTATTTTCCCACAAATTGCTACTATGTATTTTTTTCTTTGTGCCTGGCTCTATCTCTGACTCTGGTTTTCTGGTCTCAAAATTCAACCTCTCGCTCTGTTTTCTAACTTCAAATCTTGACTATCATTTTCTTGAGGAAATAAAAAAATACAAACCTCTGAAAACCACCACAATATCAATTTCACAATTTATGTGGAATAAATTAAAGATTTACTTCTTGGAAATAGAAAATTATACAGATTCAAAGATTAATTATGTGCATTATGTATTGATCATATCTTGACTTACAGGGAATTGTAGGAACACTAGGCACCTCAATCAGTAAAAGGAACATGAAAAAATTCTTAAATTTTAAAATTCTAATGTAATTTCAAACCTACTGGACATTTGCAAGAATAGCACAAAAATTCTCAAAGTCCTTTCACCCACATTCCCCAGTTGTCAACATCTTATTTGCTGATTGTTCTATTATTTACCTGATTGTTCTATTATTTTCCCATGGTGTATTTGTTGTCTTTATAGCAAGAGGGAATCCTGGGTTTTGTGTTGCATTCCATAATTGTGCCTGCTTTACTTTAAACCGTTCCTCAGTCTTGTTTGTCTTTGGTGACGTGGGCATATCTGGAGAGTACAGCGTAGTTATTTTGTAGACTTTCGCTTCCATTTGAGCTTGTCTGACATGTGCTCATGATTAAACCCAAGTTACTCATTTTTTGAAAGAATCATTTCCTCTGTACATCATATCAAGATGCATGTAACGTTGAGTTGTCTAATTGCTGGTGAAGTAAATGGCAATCACTTGGTTAAGGTGGTAGTTACCCAGTATCTCTATTGGAAAGATACCATTGCTTTTCTTTTTCAATGTATAAGTGTTTTGGAGGGAGATACTCTGAGGCTACCCTGTTTCTCCCTGAACTTTCACTCATGGATTTCCATCCACCAATGATTTTTCACCAACTTTATTATTATTAATATCTTGTACTACTAGATCTTAAGATATTATAAAGTTATAGAAGTACATTAATTAGAAGCTGCTGTGTTGGGACAGAGATAGACAAGTGGACCAATAAGACAGAGAGTTGAGGTATAGACCCTTAAGTGTGCCGTCACCTGATTTATGCTGGATGACCCTGCAGTCCAGTAAGAAAAACATGATCTGCAATTAAATAATTCTGGATTAACTGGATAGCCTCACGGGGAAAAACAAATGTTTCCAATCTCACATCATATACAAACATCAATTCTGTGGCTATAGACTGAAATGTGAAGGTAAATCAATGAATTTTTTTTTTTTTTTTTTTTTTTTTTTTGAGACAGAGTCTTGCTCTGTCACCAGGCTGGAGTGCAGTGGTGCAATCTCAGCTCACTGCAACCTCCACCTCCTGGGTTCAAGCGATTCTTCCGCCTCAGCCTCCTGAATAGCTGGGACCACAGGCATGTGCCACCATACTCAGCCATTTTTTTTTTGTATTTTTAGTAGAGACTGGGTTTCACCATGTTGACCAGGATGGTCTCAATCTCTTGACCTTGTGATCCGCCTGCCTCGGCCTCCCAAAGTGCTGGGCTTACAGGAGTGAGCCACCACACCGGCCTGTATCTACTTTTCAAATAATTTTCTTTTAATAGTTTTTGGAAAACAGGTGGTGTTTGGTTACATGGATAAGTTCTTTAGTGATTTCCAAGATTGTGGTGTATCCATCACCAAAGCCCTGCACCCAACGTGTCATCTTTTACCCCTCACCCCACACTAGAAAAATATATCAGATTATTTTCCTTCTGTTGGAGTATGGAATGTTTTGTCTTAAAAAACAACTGAAGAGATACTAAACATCAGGGAAACATTAGCTAAATTGAACTTCATGAATTAAGGCTTTCTGTTCACTCTTATCAAGGCAAGCCACAGAGTTAGGCAAAGTATTGAAGAACACACATTGAATAAAAGAGTGTTCAAGTTTATATGAAGAAAAGAGTGTTCAAATTTATGTAAAAAACTTCCCCACATTAGTGTGGCAGACAATCGAGTATACAAAAGGGAAAACAATTTGAGTACTTCCTTGTCAAAAAAGGGTACAAAAATGATAAAAAAAAAAAATGCTTGCAAATGTGCTCAGCTCATTAGTCATCGGGGCATGCTAATTAAAACCACAAGATATTCGTACTTACCTGGCAGAATGGCTAAATTAGCAACATTGCCATACCATGAATTTGTCAGTGAAGCAACTGGAACTTTTCTATACTGCTAGCAGGAGTGTAAATTGACGCAAACACTTTGGGAAAAAATTTGATAGTTTCTACTAAAGCTGAACCTATGAATAGTACATACACACCCAACAGAATTGCTACAAAAATGTTCATGTACAAAAGTGTTTGTAGCAGCTCTATTCATAGTGGCTGAAAACTGGAAAAAAAATCAAACGTGTAACAACAGTAAAATAAATAAACTGTAAAATATACAGACAGTAGAATATTCATGCACACAGTAGAATGTTACATATCAAAAGAATATTCAATTTACTGCTATATAACACCACATGAATAAATCTCACAAACATCACGATAAGAAAAATATTTCCATTATACACTTAGAGATCCTACACTGTGTTCTTCCATTCACATAAAATTAAAAATCAGGTAAATCTGATTCATGAAATCTTGAGAACTGAATGACAGTTAGCGACCAGAAGCAGATATGAGGAGACTTTTAGGACTGTTGCTAATTTCCATTCCTGTTCACCTTTTGCAGTGTTTTAGAGCAGAGCACATGCTTTGTGTACTTATTGTATTTATGATATACTTTATCAATTAATACTTTAAAATTTTAAATGTTGTTCAAAACCTTTTTCCTGTCTTCCTAGGAAGAAAGTATGATCCCTCATAGAGTTCCCTTTCAGTGTCAAGGACTAGGCATTTTTTATATCTCCTGAGTTTTCTCAGCCTCTCCTCTCACATACTCTCTTGTACTCTACATGGTGTTTTAGAAAAGAAGTACTGTATTTTTCATTTCCACCACCTGCCTAAATCCCACCTCTTCTGCCCACACTCAGACGCAGGTACTAGCAACCAATTTTCCTAACCCTTTCCCAAGAGAGGTTACTCTTACCAGTTACATCTTCTACTTCTCCCCTGTCTCTGCACTTTTTCAAACCCAGCCTCTCTGTGCTCCTGACGTGCTCTCTCCTATAAAGAGTCTTGGTGCATTGCTTTGCCGAGCTTTACAAAGGTCCCACTCCAAAGTAGACCATACGGACGCTCCTCATCTGCTGTCCTTTCAAACACCAGGAGGGCAGCTGATCATCACTGCCCTGATTCGAATGAACTTGGCTGCCACAATTGAAATAGGAAACTTCATGAGAAATAGCAGCTTTATGGAATAAAAAGTCCCTTATTAAAGACAATGATTTATTTTCAGTTATTTTGTATTATTTCTACATGCTAGGCTTCCTGGAATTTATTCCAAAATTACTAAAAGCCCTTTTCAGGGACATAGCATGCTGAAGCCCTAACCATAAGAACACTATTGTATTGATTTTCTAGAGGTCTTGGAGGTTGTGAAGGTTTATGATGGGTGGAATTTAGAACTTTATCTCCTCTCGTAATCACTATTTTTATATCCCTTTCTCCAAATTTGTACTTTTAGGCCTTTTATCTATGTGGCCATCAGAAAGAAGAAAAAAGCGTTAGAGGAAATAAGGGAAATAAATTATACAGAACTGCATGGCTCATACAGCATTTTTCTTTTTGTGCCAATTTTTACACTAGTTCCCTGGCAAGATGCATATGATTTTTCTCCACACTTACATTCCCCTGCTGATCTGTGTGGGGATGTTTGAATACACTGCTTCATTTCTATGATCATTTAAAGTTGACTGTGCATACTCTATTACAGATCTCATTGTCATTGAGGACTTCAGTGCCACCACTGGTGCTGAGCAGAGGAAGGGCTGTATCCCTGTGGGACACACTTAAAGTTATCGAAATATTCCGTAACACAAGTGGACTCTATTTGACATATAAGACTTAGAAACCACAGGTATGAATAAAGGATTAAAATATAGATAAAGATATATATATTTCTGCCTTCCTGATTATTTTGGCACCTTTTTAAAAAAACATTTTATTGCATTTTAGGTTTTGAGGTACATGTGAAGAACATGCAGGATTGTTGCATAGGTACATACATGGCAGTGTGGTTTGCTGCCTCCATCCCCATCACCTGTATCTGACATTTCTCCCCCTGTTATCCCTCCCCAACTCCCCACCCTTCACTGTCCCTCCCATAGTTCCCCCCACAGACTCCAGTGTGTGATGCTCCCCTCCCTGTGTCCATGTTTTTTAGGTTGCAAAACTGATTTGATTTGCAATGCATTCTAAAAATTTTTAACGTCAAAAAATATATTTCTATCACATAATTTCAATGCTTAGGTCACATCTCAAACCCCACTCCTATTTCTCAGTTTCTTTCAGAAAATAAAATATAAACAATCATACATTTAGCCTTTGTATGGAATTATCTATTAATACTACTTACACCACGAGCTGCTTTAGGCACTAAAGTATATCCCTGATCTTGGCAGTATCTTTCATTGGCCACAGAGTTGAGTGAATCAAGAAATGGTTTTTTGGTGCTGTTTTTGACAGCATTCATTGATTTTAATTAATTATTTTAGTATTTTTGCACTAATTTTTTAAAATGCCTTATATAAAGAATCCAGATTTCATTGGAATAACCTGATTGTTGGAGAAGCGTTAACTAACGACATGCAGACCTATCCTTTTACCATTGCGTTTTCCTCATCTTGCTGTATAAACTGTATATAGTAAATTCAAGTCTGGCAAGTTGTTGAGGTTACAGTAGAAACTACCTTTGAACACTAGGCAAAATCAGAGTGCTAAATTGAAAAGAACTGGGAATGGTTCCAATGTGTAATCCTAACTCTGAAAATAAAGATCCTGATTTTAAATTAAGAAAATAAATAGTGTGACTTACAGAGTGTAATACATATTAGATATTACATGAATGATTTTCCAGGCATCCAATATTGTAAAGTGGCCATTGTCCAAAATATTATTTAGGCCTTATTTTTTATTTGTGAATCTCAAATTTGAGATGAGTTTTGATTGCTCCCTTCAAGTACAGTCCTTCTCCTATTTATTATTATTATTATTATTATTATTATTATTTGAGACAGAGTCTCTCTCTGTTGCCAGGTGCCAGGCTGAAGTGCAGTGGCACGATCTCAGCCCACTGCAACCTCCGCCTCCCGGGTTCAAGCAATTCTCCTGTCTCAACCTCCCGAGTAGCTGGGACTACAGGTGCACGCCACCATGCCCAGCTAATTTTTGTATTTTTAGTAGAGACGGCGTTTCACCACATTGGCCAGGATGGTCTCAATCTCTTGACCTCATGATCTGTCCACCTCGGTCTCCTATTATTTTTAAATATGCCCCAAGCCCCGCCCACACATCATCATAATCTAATCACCGTAATCCAAGACACACAAGAGTCTTCTTCATTCTAATTCCAGTTTACATCCCCCCTCATTTCCCTTTGTCTAGAGAAGATTGGAGTAATTTGGATAGAAATGACTGACCCTGCAAGTGTTATGTTCCACGCAATTAGTAGTTGTCTTAGCCTAAGTCTCATAGAAAACAGAGCCCAAGGTAAGGATTGAAAACAATTAAAAGCCACAGTCCTAGGATCTGAGAATGAAAGGGAAATAATAAAGAAAATAGTGGAAAGCATACAACATGATCCATGAGCAGGCTGGTGAGACACACAGCCCGCTGGTCACCTAATGTGGCCTCTCAATCCTGAAGGACGGCATCTCTAAAAGGACCATGCAGAGAAACCGTACCTGGGGAAAGTCCAGGGTGTGAATCTGCCTGACATCCTCCCTCCCCTATCTGGTCTTACACTGGCCCATCTTTGTCCCACTGGAGTTAAGTTCCTGCTTTTCCAGACTGTGACATTTGATCAGCCTGACAGTTTCTCAACAAGCCAGCCTCTCCTGCATCCCTACCTGTGAGGAGGTGCATCATCTGATCTGGAAGCAGTGGAAAGAGCCCGACACTGAGCTGGTGAAGCTGGCCCCCACCTCCACAGCGATGCGTAGCAGCGGTCCGTGGGAGGACTCTCTCGGGCCAGGGGCTGATCAGAATCCTGTTCCCAGTAGAGTCAGTGACTGAGCAGTGACTGAGAACAGCAAGCAGCTGGCTTTGAGCCGGGCAGCAGCAAGAAAACTAAGAAGGCATATTGAGTCTTTCCACCAAGCAGGTATACCTGAAGGGTTTATTGAATGTCAATGTAACATCTCACCGATGTTACATATTTCTAATAACTCTGCATAATATTTTTATTCTTTGTGAAATTAAAATGTTGCAGCTGGTAAGCTGAAATCCTCCATGTGTTATCTGGCACCATTTGTAGCTTTCTGACCTAGTGGCTACTTTCTTGATGAAAGACATATTTTACTTTTGCAAATACAAATTCATACAATTCACATCGATAAATACTGTATATATGCAAATTGCTCCCTTCTGCAGATTTTCCAGACCACACACACTTCTCAAGACTGAAATGATACTGTCAATCTCTTCGCTGTTTAATCATTTTATAGAATCAGATTCGAAGCTGTCGAAGCGGCTAACTCACGTGACTTTTCAATATTTCTTTAACTTACTCTTAACATATATTAGCTGTCACATGGAATTACTAGGGAATTACCTGGCCAGCTTCATGCCTGACATCCTTTCTGGGAGCATATAGGTTTCTGTGTTGCTGTTATTTTGTGCCAATTACAGATAACTTTGTTTGATAAACTGAAGTTAAAAATGTAGAACACCATGAAAATTCACAGCAGTGTACTTTTGTTTGAATGCACACTGAACACAGCGCCTTTCTAGCTCCCATGCCTCCCTGCGCCACCTCCCAGGGTGGTCACCCGTCCTTTTCCTTTTCTCCCCTTCTCCTCCCTGTGTTTCTCTTTTACCTTTTCTTGCTCTACTTCTTTTCCCTGACTACTCTCTCTTATACATTTCCATCAAATCAATGTGCTTTCAAAGTGTACTTTATCCAGAATGATACTCTTTTCTTTCGAAGAGAAAAATGAAAACAAGTGTTTACAAACAGTAAAGTCAAAATACATTTGGCAGTGGCCCACGCCTGTAATCCCAGCACTTTGGTAGACCAACGTGGGTAGATCACTTAAGGTCAGGAGTTCAGGAGTTTGAGACCAGCCTGGCCAAAATGTTGAAACCCCATCTCTACTAAAGATACAAAAATTTAGCCAGGTGTGGTGGTTCGGGCCTGTAATTTCAGCTACTCTGGAGACTGAGGTGGGAAGATGGCTTGAACCTGGGAGGCTAACTTGAACTTGGTTGCAGTGAGCTGAGATTGCACCACTCCACTTCAGCCTAAGTGATACAGGGAGACCCCATCTCGAAAAAACAAACAAACAGAAACAAAATGCATTTTCCAAAGGAAAAAAATTTTCTGCGGAAATTTTATGTTTTCCAAGTTGATCTGATTACAAAGAATGTTAAAGGCTGCTACTGAGTTCGTGTGTTCGTGGAATATTGAAAGACTAGACCAAAGATGTCATATCAATACATTTTGGAACAAAAGTTACTACTCAGCACATTGCAATGAAACTGGATGTGAAAACAGTCTAGGGTGATCATCTTATCATTGGAAATTTTTTTCTGAAATTAAGCAATATTTCAATAAAGGGAATTACACATGTCTAAGTTACTGAGCATATTGACAGTCGTAAATCTCTTCCTCTCTTCTAGGGATACTACATAACATAGCACATAAAATAGCATTCGGATATTCCGTTCTCAGTTCTTAAATAAAAGGCACAAATTAATAAGAAAGAGTAAGAAGAAATCACTCCGATAGTTCAATTCAAATAGATAGAATAATACAATATACACAAAAGAAGCAACAGCAAGCAATAAGGCCACAAAAATAAATATATAAGAAAACAAGAAAAAGTGCAACCAATAAATTAAAAACTGTTTCTTCGAGGAAAATAAATAGCTATTCTGCCAGCTAACCTAATCAAGAAAGAGGAAGCAAAGAATATTAAATAGACAAAATAAGAAATTGTATGTGAAAATAACCAAGTGTACTAGGAGAATTAACAGGAGTGTTACAGAGTTTTTGCTTAATTCTAGACTAATACATTGGAAATTGATAAGATGAATGATTTTCTGGATTATAAATTATCAAGTCTTACCTCAGAGAGACTGAAAATCTAGACAATCCCATTGTCATAGAATACATAAAATATTTGTAGTTTATCAAGAGTGTGAAAGAACAGGTAATTCTAATACTTAAATTTATTTTTAAGAATGTAGAAAAAAGGAGTTTACAAAATATGTCTATGCTATCATAAACTTCATACCAAGCTCAGGGATATTACATAAAAACCTACCAATCTCTTTTATGAATATTTTTTGCAATCTCTTTTATGGATATCTGTGCAAAATATATATTTACTTACTATTATATATATTTATTTTATAATATTATTTTACATTTATGTAAAATTGTATATAATTTAATATATACAATAATCTCTCGATTATTTATTCCAATTTTATTAGGTTTTAGTTTTTTTAATTTTTGTTTTTTAATTTTCTTAAAGAGGTTTTAGTCATTCAATTATATAAGGTACCTTTGATAAATTATTTTATCATGATTCATGTGAGAAATTGTATTAATTGAAGAAACCATACTGTTCATTGTGATAAAAACATAAATAAGAGTGCCAGTTAAAACTGGGTTCAAATCCTGTTTCTGTTAGTTAATAGTTGAATAAGTCTGGATAAACTGACATGTTCTCACAGAGTAGCAGTGGGATAAATGATAAAATGCCAACGAGCCTCTAATACGATATCTACAGCTAGTGCTACCGCTGTGATAAAGCCAGGTAGTAATAGCAAACCTCATCTCAAGTTGCATATTTTAATATTACTTTTATTATCTGAAAAAATTAAAGAACTTATAAAATTCAAAAGGTAACCAATTTCTAGGGACTATTACAAGAAATAGAATAGTCTACTAGGAAAATCAATGTATTCCACGTGTTAGAATATATTCGACCAGGTACTAGAAAATCAATTTGTAAAACTGAGCTACTGGATGAAGACTTTAATCATACAAACTCCAAGTTCTGTTTTTGCCTTAGCGCCCAATTGGGAAAATACACAGGACAGAAAAATGAGTATGTGCTTGTATCTCATTTTGTTATTGACTTAGGTTAAACCCTGAGAAAAGTGAAGAGAGCCAGTAGTCTTTACTCTCCATTTAAATGTTGGTTGGAAAGTAATAATCACACATTCATCGCATGAGTTTCCTCAAATTGGTGGCATAGAGAAATTCAGTTAAACAAATATTTAAACATTTTGTGTTGTATAAGGCAGTATTTAAACTTATCCTCCTTTGAAGAAACTAATATGCAGTCTGTTTTACAGGTTAAACACTGTATTACCAAATTACTTATGCAAAGTTGCTGTCGTATTTTATTTAATGATTTATTTTTATTGAATTATTCCCCAACTGGTACATGATTTTCTCCTCTGCAAATTCTAACTTTAATGAGTAAATGAGAAATATCCATCAGGTTTAATGTTATTTCAGTATTCATCCATCTGGAGTTTCCTCATGACCAAACTAGATCTAAATTACTGAATATTGAAAGAAACTGGAATATAAAGAATTCCATTTTTCCCCAAGTTTCTGAAATGAATATTAAGATTAGACAGAATATTAAGATAAGCAGATTCACACATACAGAAAAGTACATTAAAAGGTCCTTTAAACAAGCACAGTCTCCCGACAATATCTCTTCCCTGAGTGGTCAAGCACTTAAATTCTAGGCATATAATAGTTTGTATATTGTTCATCCAAATGAGCTTCTCCATTATTTCACTGTGAGAAGAGCCCACACCCTGCTGCCTTTCAGCTGATGAGACTTATTTGCTTATTCCAGATTTTGCCTGGATGTGCCTTTTGACTTGCATCACACAGTGATGTGATGTTTAGCCAGAATTTGGGAGTTCAGCCTGTAGCAAGCAAAAAAGCAGACTAGCACATCAAAGCTCAAAATGTTCAATTATCCACACCTTATATAATTATCTTAGTTATCTGATTAAGGGAGCTATATAAATTTATTTGAAAAATCTTACAGAGGACAGAATGTTGAGATATTTAGATGGAAATTACAATAACCCTGGCGTAGACTCGAATGGAAAATGCTTTCAAAAATTCTATTCCAGAATAGTTTTTAGCATCAATACATTTTGAAAAACTTTGATTTATTCTGAATTAAGCATATTAGAGACTACAGAAACATAATCACACATTGTGTTGATTAAATCTAAATTAAGAAAAAAATGAGAGTTTTTGTATGGGCCATTTTCAAGGTTGCCTGTGAAGTTATGCAAAGTTAAATTACTACCAACTCACAAATATTCTGTTGAAGTTATTGAATTGAACTTCCACCTATAAACTTGGATTAAAAAAAGAGAGCCCATGTATAGAAAATTAAAGGTCTATTTTGCAAAATTCATCTTTCAGACTTGCAAAATCATTTTCCAGGTTAGTGATCTCTTGATTTATGGATTAGAATTATATTTGGCTTCAAGGGACAGAAAGCTGAAAATAACAGTGGCCCAAATAAAATGAAAGTTTATTTATCACCTGCATCAAACAAATTCTCTCTTAGCCACGGTTCAGTGCAGAAAAGAACACCCATTCTAAATCAGCAAAGGTTTTATTCCGGGGTTTTGCTTCCCATCAGGTCAGTGGAGGGGCTGAAGGCCTGGGAGAGCTCCTGCCTCTGATGCCACCCCAGAGCTGCTCTGGCCCCCAGCAGCCTCAGAACAGACAGGACCTGGAGACTTCCCTCCCAAAGTGGTGATCCAGGGGCAAGGATGGCAGAGAAAGAAACTGGCCATGTTGTGGCCATGCTCACAATAGCTTCTTGACCCTCCGGAAGCTGGAAATGAACACAGGAACCTGCTTCCAAATACAAGACCCAGTTAGCCAGTTATCACAAGCAGGAGCCACAGTAAGGCCTGTGCTTTACTTTCAAATAGTATCCTAGTGTCTTTAATTATCAGAACCAAATTCACATTTAGACTTTGTCTAAAAGGGATTCTGCAAAGGTGTGGTGTCCAGTTTTTCAAACTCTTTAGAGCAGAAGGCAAGGGTGAAATGGTGGTTGAGAAAATGAAATCAAGAGAGTTCCCCTGAGCCTGGAGGTGTGAAGTCGCATTGTTGTGGGCACACAGGCTCCCTCCTGCTTTCTGCCTTGCTATCTCAGCGACCTCCCCCTTGATTTCTGTGTCAGTGTTAGCTAGTAGAGCTGGAACCATCAATCCACATTCCCGGCACCAGGTGACAGCAGTGGCTAGGAGAAATGAGGCTGGAGGTGTGAGCCTGCTGTCTGGTAAAGTGGTCTTGAGGAAGCTGTCCCCAACATTCTCATCTACATCTCATTATCTAGACCTCAGCATACTTAGGCACACCAACCTCTTGAAAAGAAAAATGTACAGAAAATGAAGTCTTCATTGCAGGCTGCCATGTGACCCATGGAAAGCTCGGTTTCTATTTCAAACAGATAATTTGAGAAGGGATCCCACATTGATTTAGCCTTGACAGCAGCCAGGTACTGCACCTGGCACTTTTCATGTGCTATTTGATTTTATTATCACAATTATATCATTACTATTTTAACACCTCTCTATTAATCGTGAAATTTGGGGTAGAGGAGATTAAAGTTTTAGATTGATCCGAAAAGCCTACTTCAACCCCCACAAAAAACATACGTAGATTTCTGAATTAGAAAGTCATCAAACTTTGTACAGAAATTTTCAAGGGCACAGTCTTTTATAAAACACAAAAACCAAGGACCTGCTGGTCATCTTTCTCCTGACTTGCAATCACAACTTCAGGTACTTCTGGACTTACTTATAGCACCTGTAGTCTGTGAAGCCAGAATATTGTGGGGCCAAGTTTCAACTCCTTATAGGTTTTCACAGCTCCTTTTCACAGTCTTCAACACGCTCTATCTTTAAACTGAAAATTGAGTTTTTCAAGTTTATGTAAATTGCTTTAAAATTATAGCTTCATGACAAGTACTTTAGTTCTTCTATCTCTTTTGAGTGCTAAATCAATCCTGTTTTAAAATTGTGAAGCTATGTCTCATTTCAACATATTTAAACATGGTTTTATTGAAATATTACATATAGAGGAGTGTGCACATGAAATATTTAGGTATGTAATTTTTCGCATCTGGTCTCTGTTTCTCAAGTTCATGTTCATGAGATTTATACATACTGTTGAGCATAGCAAAATGCTGGTCTCCAGAGTCTCAGTGCTGTAGAATAATATTACTCTGTTACTCAACATACTACAGTTTATTCATTTTTTTATGTCAACATACATTGCATACTTTCAAATGTGGATTTATTATAAATGCCTATGAATAGTGATTTCTGTAGCTGTCTTTTTTTTTTTTAATCTGTTTTTAAGTCGCATTTTGTTGGGTTATACAATATGCATGTAGTCAGTGTTAGTAGATAACGCCAAAAACTTTTCACTCTGGCTACTACATTTTACATTCCCATCAACAATGTTTGAGGATCTCACTGACTTCTCATCCTTACCAATACTGATATTGTCTGTATTTTTCATGGGAGCCACTTTTTTACATTCACGATTATTTTCAACATGTAGGTCTTGTAAGGGAAATAGTCCACGTGTAACATAAAAATGACTGGCCAATCAGAACTGTGCAAGGAGAGAAACAAGTTAATTAACACTTTACTCAGGCCCTGATAGACCAGCATAGACATGTGTGCCTTTAGGTGTCCTGGCAACAGAAGAGGTCCAGCTGCCTTCATTGTCAGTCAGGAGGTCACTAAGACTTCAAGGGTCAAAGAGGATTTCAAGTGAAGCTTGTTGAATCAAAGGACACTTCAAGTGATCTGTTATAAAATACTGTTCTTGAAATGACTGACACATTTTATTTTGATCAACTTAGAGCTATTTCAGATATTGTGGTAAAATGCAAACTTGCATATATTAGGTCAACTGATCTTTGACAAAAGTGCTAAGAATGCACAATGAGGAAAAGATAGTCCCTTCAACAAACGTTGTTGAGAAAATGGAATATCCACATGCAAAAGAGTGTAGAGATTCCTATAATATAGCATGCACAAAACTCAAAATCAACTGAAGAATTATAAACTCAAAATTAATTAAAGACTTAAAGGTAAGACCTGAAACTACACCTTCTACAAGAAAACCTAGGAGAAAATCTTCTTGACATTAGTCTGGGAAATGGTGTTTTGAGTAAGTTCCCAGAAGTATGGGCAATGGAAGCAAAAATAAACAAGTTGGACTATGTTAATCTAAAAAGCTTCTGGGCTGGACGCCATGGCTCATGCCTATAATCGCAGCATTTTGGGAAGCGGAAGTAGGTAGATCACATGAGGCCAGGAGTTTGAAACCAGCCTGGTCAATGTGGTGAAACTCATTTCTACTAAAACACAAAAATTAGCTGGGCATGGTGCTGTATATTTGTAATCCCAGCCACTCAGGAGGCTGAGGCAGGAGAATCACTTAAACCTGGGAGGCAAGTTGCAATGAGCCAAGATCATGTCACTGCACTCCAGTCTGGGTGACAAAGTAATATTCTGTCTCAAAATGAATGAATGAATGAATGAATGAATAAAAAGCTTCTGCACAGCAAAGGAAACAATCAATAGAGTAAAAAGGCAGCCTCCCACATGGGAGAAAAAATTCACAAAACATATATCTGCTAAGGGGTTAATATCTAAAATATATAAGGAATCTCTACAACTCAATAGCAAAAGAGCAAATGACCTGATTAAAAAATGGGCAAAGGGACCAGGCGCAGAGGCTCACACCTGTAATCCCAGCACTTTGGTAGGCCAAAGTGGGCAGATCACAAGGTCAGGAGTTCGAGACCAGCTGTCTCTACTAAAAATACAAAAATTAGCCAGGCATGTGTGGTGTGCACCTGTAGTTCCAGCTACTCGGGAGGCTGAGGCAGAAGAATCACTTGAACCGGGGAGGCGAAGGTTGCAGTGAGCCGAGATCGTGCCACTGCATTCCAGTCTGGGCTACAGAGTGAGACTCCCTCTTAAAAAAAAAATGGGCAAAGAAGTTGGATAGACATTTCTCCAAATGAGACACATAAATGGTCAACTGGTATATGAAAATATGCTCAAAATTTTTAATCATCAGAGAAATGCAAATCAAAATCACAATGAGATATCCAAAAACAAAAGATGACTACTGGGACAAGGATGTAGAGAAATTATGAACATTCTACACCATTGGCGAAAATGCAAAATGGTGGTAACTATGGAAAATAGTATAGAGTTTCCTCAAAAAAGTAAAAATTGAACTACTATGGGATGCAGTAATTCCACTTCTGAGTATATATCCAAAATAATTGAAATCATGATTTCAAAGAGGTGTCTTCCCTCCCATGTTCACTGAAACATTGTTCAGAATAGACATATAATGGAAACCACCGAATGTCTGCTGACAGATGAATGGAAAAAGGAAACACATTGTATACATACAAGAAATATTCAGCCTTAAAAAAGAAGGACATCCTGACATTTGTAACCATAAGGATGAATCTGGAGGACATTATGCTAAGTTAAATAAGCCTGTCACAAAAACACAAATATTACATGATTCCATTTATATCAGGTACCTAAAATAGTCAAACCTATAGTAACAAATAGAATGGAGGTTACCAGGGCCAAGGGAGGGTATAGGGAAGGGGTTGCTGTCCCTAATGGCAACAATTTAGGAAAGAAAATGTAAATCTCTGGCCAGTCTAGGCTCTGCTATTGAGCTCCTTGCGTGACGCCCAGAGGAGGAGACAGGACTCGAAGGGAAAATGGTCACTGTGCTCACTTAGGAGGGAAGTCTCTCAAACACACTGAAACCACCCATATCTGAATGGGGCTCAGCATTGGCTGAGCTTCCCATTTTCTGTTAAGTGATGCACATTACAAGGGTGAGTTTTTCACACTGTCTTGTCAAGTGTTTACCAGAGAGACATAATTTGATTTAGAGAAAGAAACAAATGCGACTTTTCTTAGACCCAGACTTGTAAAGTAATATTCACACATTAGGATATTTAGAGTGTCTTTGCTTTGATGTTATGCTTTTTCATGTTTTTAAACAATTGCTTGTTTCTCATTAAATTTTAAATATCTTAGACAAGAGACAATGATATATTCTTTTTTCAAGTCTCATTACCTGTTACTTGAGATGAAACTGTGAAAGATAAATGCTTGTCAATGAATAAATGAATAAACAAATTAGAAGCTCTTAAACCTAGAAGTATTTATTTCAAAGACCAGGTCTTGTGTGGATCCCCACGTTGGCCGTAGGACACTTATGCTTCTATATTTTCTGTTTGCCAGCTGCTAGTACCTTTTGCCAAATGTAAGGTGGTAGATAAACTATTTACTAAGGAAGAACACCATTTCACCAGGCTGTTGGCTTTTCAACAGTCTTAACTAGATCCATGTAAGAGCACATAGCAGCAAAATGGATAACAGCTCTGAACTCTTTTGAGTGACGCATAACCTTCCCAGATGCTCAGAGAATGAAGTCTCCTGAGCAGAAGAGGAGCAGCATTCAGTCTTAAACACAGGGGCTTAAAATAACCACATTATTCTCCTTTAAAAAACATAGCTTTATTTTTTTTAAGCTGCACATATATAATGTTATAAAATTTAACAAGTTTGGACATGTGAAAGCACCCATGAAACCATCAGTATAATCAAGGTAAGAGACATATCCATCACCTCTAAAAGATTCTTTGTGCTTTTTTTTTATTTTAATTTTTGTGTTTTGGTGTTTTTTATATGTGGTGAGAATACTTAAGATCCACTGTCTTCACGCATTTAAATGCATGCCTCCTCCTTTGGGTGTCATCCAAGGAGCTGGATAGTAGCGCCTGAACTTGCCGGAGACTTAACATTTTCTCTCCTAAATGGTTACCACATGGGAGCTGATGAAATATGTGACGTATTTATACATTGGCACACAATAAAATAAAGAATAAAAATCTTTTATGGATGGAGCTGGAAAGATGAACAATATATAGCAAAAGGAACTATTTAGTCTATATCGCTGCATCATTTTTAATTTTATTTGTACTTATTTTAAAAATGGAAAAAACCTTTGAATGCGTGTTTACAAAAGTGCCTTTTCTCGTGTCTTCTTTGTCTGTCCCTAGAAGGATAGACAAGGAACCAGAATCATTGTTTGCCTCTGAACAAGGAAGTTTATGGCTCATCCAACAGACTGGACAGGTAAATTTTCATTCTGTACATATTAACTTTTGCCAATTGATAACATATTACATGCTGAAAAATTAATTTTAGTCTTCTGAGTGCTACATTTTTTTCTTTTTATGTGTGTGGTCATTTTGTGTTAATCAAGACTCAATTGAAAACATGCAGTTATTCTATGCATACGATAAAATATTAGGATCGAAATGGATTGAAATAGGTATGACTTGAAAAAGATGAAAATATGAATAAAATGTCTTCAAGTTTCATTATTATATCATTATATTGTATGATAGGTTTACATAAGTGTTTATGGAAATTTTTGAGTTTATCATGCTTTTTGAAATAAATATTAACAATTTCATATAAATGTATGCGTCATTGAAATATGTAGGCCACTTTTGCGTGATGTTACTGTTATTCGTTTAACACTTTCCATTTTCTGTCATCTCAGATGTTCTTTCGTAACATGGCACTTTGCATTGATTTATTCGCATTTATAACATGTTTTTGGTTATTACTAATAGAATCTATTTAGGTTAATGTAAACAGACGTAGGCTTTGGTAATGAATGTTAGGTGGATTAATTCTACAACAGAATTACTATAGAATGCAGAAAAAGTGAATTAAAAGGCTTGAGTTTAAGCTTTTAGATTCACTGGCCCAGATGTAGAGAGTTATACTGAAGGCACCACTCTCTGCTGTGGCTAGACACAACATGTCAGCAAATCACCTCATTTGTAATCGCTCTCAAACCTGATATAAGGATTCTCCAGGGAGAGGCTGACCTTGAAACTAACCCCAGAGTAAGAGTTGCCACCACCAAAAAGCCAGTTCCACACAGAGCCGTCTTCATGTTATTCACATTTCAATCAGAATGGTTCTTGGAGGCTGGGCACAGTGTCTTACACCTGTAATCCCAGCACTTTGGGAGGCCGAGGTGGGTGGATCACCTGAGGTCAGGAATTCGAGACCAGCCTGGCCAACATGATGAAAACCCATCTCAACCAAAAACACAAAAAATTAGCCAGGTGTGGTGGCGCATGCCTGTAATCCCAGCTACTCAGGAGGCTGAGGCAGGAAAATCGGTTGAACCTGGGAGGCAGAGGTGAGTGAATCAAGGTCATACCACTGCACACCAGCCTGGGCAACAAGAGGGAAACTTTATCTCAAAAAAATAAAAAATAAAAAAAGCAAAAATTAAAATTACAATATTCCTGGATGTAACAGGTTGGTGCAGTGTAGGCCATGTCTGCATACTAGATGCAAAGGAGGATGAAAATGTAATCAAACAACAAGCTTTCCCACCCAAAAATATATACACACACACACACACACACACACACACACATATATATGCATGCTTGGTGCTTAAATAAGTATCCTTTTTTGACTGTATCTATAAAGTTTTGAGTTTCTTTTTTGATTTTCTAGTTTGAAAATCCTAATTAAGCTTCAGAAGGTCTTTTTTTGCATGTCACATTGGAATCCACTTCGTTATCACCATCATCATTCTCACTGTTTTTGTTTTTGATTTTGTTTTTGAAACAGGGTCTTGCCCAGGCTGCAATGCAGTGATGTGACCAGCATTGCAGGCTCACTACAACTTTTGCCTCCCGGGCTCAAGCTGTCCTCCCTCCTCAGCCTCCTGAGCAGCTGGGACTACAGGCGCATATCACCATGCCTGGCTAATTTTTGTCCTTCTTTGTAGAGAAAAGGTTTCATCATGTTGCCCAAGCTGGTCTCAAACTCCTGGGCTCGAGATCTGCCTACCTCGGCCTCCCAAAGTTTTGGGATTACAGGCATATGCCACAACATCTGGCTATTATTATTGTTAATTCAGGTGCTTCTTTCTAAGTGTCCTTAGGCAGGGAACAAACTGCAACTGTGTTCTGATTGTTGAAACGAATTCTCTTCTTCCTGGCTTCTGAAGAGCCTCAAATAATCACTTATCATGACTGTTATTATCATCATGATTATCTGGTTTCCCTGAGTTTACAACTGAGTAGTTGTAATGTTCTTCATGGCTTGAATCCTACAAAGTGTAAAAGATAAAAATCATGGGTCTATATCTCATAGACCTGTACTCGCCTAGCATGAAAGTTTGGGAAAGTTTAGCTTATGAGTTCACCTCCAGCTTGAGAGAAGAATGAACCAACTCAAGCAACACTGACCTTGACTTTAGCTCAGGTTCACAGATCGTCGTTTTTGAGAATCTCTATCTGGCAGCAGGCCCAGGCCCTCCACTTCTGTGTTCAGATCATACTGTGTGGATTGCCCACAGAAGCAAATCTTCACCAATTACACCCACAGGCCAGGGACTCACTCTCACCCAAGCTCCCAACACCTGGAACTGTGGGCACTTGGTTTAGACAAAGGTCCCCAGGGAAGGCACAAGG